>JAODXR010000009.1:88657-99068 GCA_028877395.1 Cathorops festae
TTGAAAGCAAGAAAGAAACCCCTTGCTTAAAGTGATATTCTGGAGTCAGCAAGCTGTAACTGTGGAGCCTGTGTCTGGGTGGAACCTGTGCCTGTGTCAGTGTCTGTGTGTACAGTATGTGCACTCTTCTATACAGTACAGTGTGTATGTCTGTTCACAGTATATACAGTACTTCTTGTATAGTGTGCGCGTGTGCGTGCGTGCGTGGGGTTGAAGGGCCAAGACAATGTCTGGCCCAGGGGGCCATAATTTCTTAATCCGCCCCTGCCTAAAATGCATCATAAAATATCACATTAATAAAAAAATAGATGAAACAAGTTAATTCCAATGCTCTATCCAGCTACATACCAAGGAAGCAATACCAAGTTGCTTGCGATGCCGAATTCCACAGGTTCAGTCTCGTTTCTTTAATACTGCAGAAAATTTCTCAGTTACAATAAAGACAGAACAAGCTGCCAACATAAACTAAACAGGAACCTACCGGTACAGGATATTAACACAGACATGCAGCAAAATATTAACGTAGCTCACCAACGGAGGCTGCAGAAAGTAAAACATTACCCACAAAACGAGGAATAAGCCATAACAAAAAAAAAAAATGTGCATCAAACAGGAAATCTTACCGGCGGTCAGGCAGAAATGGGTATACGGGGAGCCAAGGTAGGACCAGGAAACGAAGCCATTTTCCTGGGCCAGATCTCCATATCGTTATATACAAACTCCCAGCATACCCATTGGCTCATAATTGCCATTACCAAGAGCTCCACCCATTCATCCCACTACAATCTGTCCCCACATTTTTGCATCGTTGTCCCGACAATGGAACACTCATCAACTCCTCACTTTAATTCCATGGCCTAAACAAGGCTGTGATTGCACTTGATGCACCACCTACTGGTCGTAGTAAATGATAAATATTAGAATGGTGACCAGCTGTGGGCCTTGTGGTCCAATGCAGGGATAACCTGACGTTACCACACTGGTCCTCTACAGGGGGTGATCATACAACTGGGGCATTCACACTAGTCATGGTGGACCATAATGACATGGAGGGCAGATCTAGTGCAGAGGCTGGGCCCAAGGTGGCCTCAGGGGCAAGATCGGGAGGCTCAGGCACAACTGGAGGATGTTGGGCAAGCTCAAGGCCAGGGGGAGCCGAATCCACCCCCTCCTCTTCCTGTGAGGCCACCTGTTCCACTACCAGTGGTCCATCAGAGACAAGGAGGGCGAGATCAACAGTCTCCTCCGGTTCTGAAGGAATAACCTCCACAACCAGTAGCCCGGTCTGACTAGGGCCCACAGGAGAGTCCTGTCTGAGACAAGCCTTCAATAGGCTACGATGTACATGTTTTACCTTACTAGGATTGCCCACTGGTGCAATAGTATACACCCCTCCTCTGGCTGGGGGGAGGGGCTTGATAACTTGATGCACCACTGGGCTCCACAGGTCTTGGATCTTGTGTCTACCTCGCACATTTAAGTCATGCAGATACACCAGCTGAACCTCCCCCAACGGCACATCATAAACCAGGTGATTATAAGTCTCCTTTCTCTGGTTTGCCACAGCCTGCAAACAGTCATGGGCTCCCTGAAAGGCCACCTGCAATCTGGTCTGATGTTCCATGACCCAGTCATGGAGGCTACCTGCGCTTGGCTCTTGAACCCTCCCCAACAAAAAAATCAAATGGGTAATCGCAGTTCTTGACCAAACATTAGAAAGTACGGAGACTCCCCAGTGACTGGATGGGGGTGGAGTTATAGCTAAAGAATAGTTGCAGAAGGCAAACTACCTAGTCTCTCTTATGTGATACAGGTAACGTACAGAGAAGATTGTGTAATGTGTGATTAAAGCGTTCGCACTGGCCATTTCCAGTAGGGGGTAGTCCGAGAGTTCTGAATCCCATAGAGATGGCAAAGCTGTTGAATTAAGGATGTCTCAAAACACCTGCCTTGATCAGAGTGAATGCGAGCTGGGACACCAAACTTATAAAACCACTCGCAAACGAGCACCTGAGCTACAGTGGCAGTGCATTGATCTCTAGTGGGAATAGCCAGAGTGTATTTGCTAAAAACATCAGTCATTACCAAGACATTCTCCAGACCAGACTGAGACAGCTCTAACAGGGTAAAATCAATGGCAAGCACTTCATGTGGCCGTGAAGCAAGCAGATGTCCCATAAAACTACAGGCCACTGGTTGAGTGTCCTTGGCCAGTTGGCACTGGTCACACTCAAGGCACCAATGGGCCACATCAGTGGACATGCCCAGCCAATAGCATTGTTTCCTAACCAACTCCATAGTACGTTCAATGCCTTGATGGCCGTGATACTGATGGAACCGAGTCAATACCTCTGTTTGGAATCCAGCTGGTAATAACTGAAAACACTCCCCTGCACCATCTGTCCATAGAACCCTTCGGTACATAATTCCCTCCCTCTCCACCAGTCAATCCCACTGGCATGACATGATTATTGCAGATTTCAACATGCGCTTACGCACCTCAGAGCTAGGCCTCACTTTCTGTTGCCAGTGAGGCAAAACCTCCTCTAGGATAAGATCTGCTTCCTACATAGAGCGCAATTCCGAGCTACCATGTCCCGGTAAGGCAATAATAATGATCTGGATGGCTGTTACTGTTGGCTGTACTTCTATTGCCTACTGTTGTGAGGCAGGGAGGATGGTGCCTAAGGCCAACTCCACCGAATCAGATAAGTCTGTGGGGTGCTGTCTAGACAAAGCATCCGCATTACGGATATACTGACCCGAAAGCTACGTTATTTCAAAATCAAAAGAGGCCAACTGGGCAACCCACCGTTGTTCCAGGGCCCCCAACGTAGCTGAGGACAAATGACTGAGGGGATTATTGTCTGTATAGACCATACAATGATGTCCCAACAGGTACTCCCTAAACTTCTCGGTCATGGCCCACTTGAGCGCAAGAAACTCTAATTTCATGGAGCTGTAATTGGACATATTGCACTCAGTGGGCCTCAGACCTCGGCTAGCATATGTTATGGGCCACACTTTTCCCTCCTGCTCTTGGGAGAGTACCGCTCCCAAACCACTATGGCTGGCATCAACCTCCAAAATAAACGGCAGCCTAAAGTCAGCATAAGTGAGAACAGGAGTGGTGGTAAGCCTTCTTTTCAATTCCTCAAAGCTATGCGGGCACTGCTCCATCCAAGAAGAGCCAAGACTATGGCTGGAGCCTCTCCTAGATTTTATACCACCTAGCTCAGCCACCAGTCTGTGCAGGGGTGCCACCAACTTGGCAAATCCCTCCACAAACTGGCGGTAATACCTAGTAAAGCCCAAGAAAGAGCTCAAATCTGACACTGTGCTGGGTAAGTGCCAACTAGCAACAGCCTCAATCTTTTTGGGATCTGTGGCTACCCCATGTTGCGAAATGACATGGCCCAGATAACTTACCTCCTGCTTGAAGAAAGCACACTTCCCCAGTTTGGCCTTTAAGCCTTCCTGCTGTAAGCACCCCAAGACCAGCTTTAACTGCTCCAGATGTTGAGAAACTGAGGGTGAAAAAAAAAATCACAATATCGTCAACATACAAAAGTAAAGTCTGACATTGTTGATCCCCCAAAAGCAGCTCCATTAGCCTCTGAAAGGTCGCAGGGGCATTACAAAGCCCAAATGGCATGCAATTCCATTCAAAGAGGCCAAATGGAGTGCAAAAGGCGGTCTTAGAAAGATCACCCTCATTAACAGGAACCTGGCGATATCCACTGGCTAAGTCCATTGTGGAAACCCACTGGGCCCCCACCAGTGCATCTAAAGACTCCTCTATTCGGGGTAAAGGGAAGGAATCCTTACGAGTCTTGGCGTTAAGTTGGCAGTAGTCCACGCACACGCGCAGGCTACCGTCTTTGTTCCGCACCAAGACGATGGGAGAGGCGTAAGGACTACTGCTCTCCCTGATGACCTGTGCCTCCAACAGCTGATTGATATGAGCCTTGGCCAACTCATACTCCAAGGGAGGGATACACCTATGCCACTGTCTAACAGGGGCGTTGTCGATTAAAGGTATATGATGGGAAATAAGGTTGGTACAACCCAAATCTCCATCATGGGCAGAAAAAAAACTCCACTAAACTTGCACAACAGTAACTTTACTTGTTCCTGGTCTGCATCAGAAAGAGCGGACAAGTCTATAGCCTCAATCTGATCCAGCGTGGAAGGAACCACTGTATGGGAAGCCATGGTTACTGTCATGGCATCAACCTCCAGGACATCTGCCGACAAGATAACTACTTGTACACTCTACAACCTACCCAAGCATGTACAAGGGTATAATAAAACTTTGTCACTACCTACATTAACCAGGGGTATAAAGCCAGTACCTTAAAATCACTCTAACCAGGGAGGGGGAAACCAACAGGCCAGCTGATAAGCCTGTTTCAAGGGGCTCACATAACACAGGGTTATGGGAGTATTGGGCTGAACATGTCCTGGCGACCATTATGGTGCCACCAGGAATTTTATATGCCAGCTTACCTCAGACATTTACCCTCCCAGGTCTGGCGATGTTGCTGTCTACACAATGGCAAAGTTGCAAAGCCTGAACAACTAAGCTATGAGCCTGTGAGACCAAGGGCAGATCAAAAACGGCAGGGCCATGCTGACCAAAGAGCTCATGGTATCATTTGCTCAGTATATTCATCCCTACAACCCCTAGGGACTGCAAGCCTACCCCACCAGCTGGGTCCTTAACAACTAACATCCCACAATGAAGTAATAATGTCCCACAAAGTTCTATATCCAGTTCCAAATAGCCAATGTAAGGAATAGGCAGGCCATTAGCTGCATGGAGCTGCAACCAATGACGACATTGCAAACGGCCAAAGCCCCATGACTGAAAGTGAGTAATAAAGAAGGATTCAGTAATCGTTGACACCATAGAACCGGTGTACACATGTACCCCCCATAAGCACATCCAAATGTGGGCATGATGACATTAAACTTGTCCTGCCACCACTAGCACTTGAGCCAATCAAGCCCCCACCTAAACTGTGGCTCTGCAATTTGGTGGGAGTTAATTTCCTGCCGGCATGTGAGAAGACTGTCTATTCCCATGAGAAGGAGCTGTCAAGGGAAGCAAGGTGCAAGGAACAACCCATTCCCTGTCACATTCCCGAGCAAAATGGCTGGGCTTTTGGCACCTTTTACATATAATGGAATTACTACGGGGTGGGAAGCGAGGCCGTTGTAACAAGGAAACACTCTGTGAAAGCTGGTTCAACTGATGTTGCTGACATTTTAACAGCTCTTTTAACTCTGCCATTTCAGACCCTTAAGGGGGGGGGCACTAGGAATCATTCAGGGGCCCCCTGTACACCATATTGAATGACATATGCTGATGGGACTGAATGGCTACGCCCTCTGGCTCCACCTGGCAAACCCTCCTGTTCCCACCTGATTGCCTCAGCTCTTAATTCTAACATGGTGATGGTGGGCTGGCGCCGTGTTAGTTGGTTAAGCTCCCTATGTAATGCACCATCAACCACATGTTCAGCAAACTGATCACGCAAAAGAACCTCAAAATTTGCTAAACCATTAGGTGCGCACTTCTTAATTCTATCCATCAGCTTCATCAAAGCCAGTGAGAACTCCAACAAAGTCTCACACTCTTGCTGCTTTCTAGAGAAGAAGGCCTCCTGGAAGGCTACATAGGACTGGGAGCACCCATACAGTTCCTGTAAGACGGCAATGATTCGTTCAGGGTCACTCTTGTCAGCACTGAAACAATACTTAATTTCCTCCCTTTCCTCCCCTTCTAGATGATCATACAAGAAAAAACCTTGGTCAGATGTTGAGAGATGACGAGCCCGCATACAGGCTTCTACCTCTTCGACCCACTGAATTACATTTATTCCCAGCTTGCCATTAACCATTGGACACTTTCGGTCACGTGGCACAAAAAACAAATCGTTCAGTTATAGAAGGGGCTGTAATAGCACTAGTTATAGAAGCAGCTAAAGTACCAGGACCTCCAGAGGCTACTGCCTCAATAGCTGGTGGTTCAGAATCCACATGGGCCACAGAGATCCCAGCACCATTGCCCTGTGATGCAGCAGCTACCATTTCCTGTCTTCATTTTTCATTATCCGCTTTTAATTGTGCAACCAGTTCTCTTAACTCTGGTAGTTTATTCTCCATGGCAAATATTTAGACTAAAGACTTACTATAATTGAAGTGACGCCCAGTAGATCACAGCGCTTCGGCAGGCACCCACTGCTGTCTTGCTTGACCAACACACATCCCCACACACCAGAAAAAGAAATAAACAGTATTAAAAAAAAAAAAAAACCTCAATTAGCACAAAGCAAAATAAACTGCTCAACAATGAATACCATAGGATTGGAACACATGTTTCTGCTAATTTTGGCCATATCCTGCTGACTATGCCAGATTGTAGCGAAAAAGGGCGGCCAGAGGTTGATTGTAATATTCAGACTCCACCACTAGGGAATTTACCTAGACCAGTATCACCTTAACAGGTGTCTCAGTTATTACCCAAAGACTGTTCTATAGCACACAGGTTTATTGTACCTGCAAGACAAGAGACGTGCTTCCATCCATGAAATTCAATTTATTGAAAAGTATGAAAATATTTATAAAAGCACAGACTCCATACTCACAACCACACAATTATATGTACCACTTCAATTAAAGAAGGAAGGAAAAAAAATGTCTAGGTTGGGAGTTTACCCACGAAAAGGGCAAACCTTTGGCCTAGGAAAGATCCCAGGAATAAACACCCACTCACATACAAACACAGCCACAGCAAAAGATATCCACTTAATCACACAACCACAGCACACTAAAAAAAGAAAATATAACTGGAGGTGGACACAATTAACAAAACACACATCTACTCAACAAAATTGATAAACAAAATAAAATACAAGTTAAACTGAATTGACACAAAATTAATTCAAATGAAGCTACCCAAAACAAACAAACCAAAAAACAACTAATAAAAAATGTATACTGGTGATCCACAGTAATTTTAAAAAATCCTCCCACCAGTACACAAAGGAAAAGAAAACATGCAAAACAATTAACCCACACAAAGTAGGCCAACAGCAAACAAGATATAACAGACAGATAAATTACGAATACAGACACTCTCACTCTCGCAGACAATCACAAACATCGCGAACAGAACAGCAATGCCACACAATTGCAGCTGACATGCAGCAGAAACTCTGTTCGCCGTAAGGCCAATCACACAAAATCAGGGCCAAGGAAAACAGCAGTAGGCACCACAGTGAATGTCGCATATGCCCATGATTCCTAAAATGAATCATAAAATATATCACATTAGTAAAAAAAAATAAAATAAAATAGATGAAACAAGTTCATTCCAATGCTCTATCCAGCTACATACCAAGGAAGCAATATCAAGTTGCTTGTGATGCTGAATTCCACAGGTTCAGTCTCGATTCTTTAATACTGCAGAAAGTTTCTCAGTTACAATAAACATGGAACAAGCTGCCAACATAAACTAAACGGGAACCTACTGGTACAGGATGTGCAGTATATACGTGCGGCAAAATATTAACGCAGCTCACCAACGGAGGCTGCAGAAAGTAAAACATTACCCACAACACGAGAAATAAGCCACAAAAAAAAACCACACACACACACACACACACATACATACAAACAGGAACTCTTACCCGCGATCAGGCGGAAACGGGTATACGGGGAGCCAAGGTAGGACCAGGAAATGAAGACATTTTTCTTCGGCCAGATCTCCATGTCCTTATACACAAACTCCCAGCATACCCATTGGCCCATAATTGCCATTACCAAGAGCTTCGCCCATTCATCCCACTACAAAAAGATCCATTGAGGAGATTTGTAAGTCACTTGAAAGTGAAACAGACCAAATGGCAGAACAGGCTGAAAATTCTGCAGGATCCAAAATGGCCACCCTGATAAAGTCTAACATAATGAGAAGACGGGCCAAAGAGAAGCAAGAAGAGTTGAAGAGAATAAATGGAGAAATTGAGGACAAACTCTCTGAGCTAAAACATTAAAAAAGTTGTGCACTTCAATCTTATTTGTTATTTGTAAATGCCACTTTATTTATTTTTATTTTTATATGTTTTTGTACGGATTTTTTACCATTTGCTATGGGTGTTTTACTTTATTTATGTACTTTGAGGTGTGCATTTTGATGTGATTTGAGGTGCAGGGGGGTATCGCTCTCTACATTAGGGCTCGTGTTATGCAGTTTGAATTTTCTCAAATAATGCCGGCTAAGGTTGTTCAGCTGGTTGTACTTGCCGTTTATTGTTTTAGTTTTTGATATGATTCATGGTGTTTTCTCCAGTAAACACCAGTCTTCTCCTTGCTGCTACAGTAGTTCTGCAGGCCCAAAACACACTTTGCTTCAGCTGTTCAGCTTCAGCTTCTGCATATCTAACAGCTGCCATTAATGCACCCTGTTGTTCACCAATTTTGTGCATTCTTAAAGTTAGTAAAAACTATTGCACAAAACAGTTTTCAGTTGTCGTATTTTTCATTTTCTTTGTCATGGTACAGTCTTATTTTTTCCATTTAGAGGTCTTGAAAAGGTATTAAAAGTCTTTAAATTTGTACTTGAAAAATGTGCAGATACCCTGACAACTACAGTTCTTGAGCCACCAACTGCAACAACTGGCATTCAAATCAATCAGCAAGACTAGAACCAAAACCTTGGTTTTGTTTCAAATGTGGAGAAAATGGCCACATTGCCAGACAGTGAAAAAATGCTCCCAACAAAGACCTGGTTAACAAGAAATACAAAGAGTTGAAAGCTAAACAACAGAAGTGGAAAGCCAAGCACCGTCAAGCTTTAAACTGGACTGGGTTTTAGTAGAGGAACAGACTGAAGCCCAACCAGAACAAAGTCCCCAGCCAGCACAAAGTTCTATGCATGATCAGACATGAGAAAGTCAATATGAGTCAGTCTGTACCAGAAATGTCAGATGAAGCTCTTTTAATGGCACTCATGGGATCAAAGCGCATTTCCACACTGACTGTTGGAGTTCCATGCACTTGTCTCCTTGACTCAGGTTCTCAGGTGACAAGAGTTGGAGTCTTTTCACAGACTCCATCTGCCTTCAGTCAATCCAACCATTGCAGAAAATCCTGGGTATAGAAGGTGCAGCTGGCCAGGCTGTGCCTTACCTGAGATAGAGTGAAGTATCTTCTTCCCAGAATAAATTACTGGGAAACCTGAGGAAGTGTCCACTTTAGCACTTGTTGTACCTGACTGTAGAACAAAGATGTTCCTGTGCTGGTTGGAACCAACATTTTGGATGTGCTGTATGAAATCTATACAGCCTATGAAGAACCCAGTGTCAGCAGCAACCAAGTACATTGTATCAATACTCCTCTGATCAAAACAATGTGCAACAGACAAAGTCAAACAAGACAGTGGTAAGGTTGGAAAAATTAAATTGCTGAGCAAAAAGTGTGACTGTATCACCAAGTGAAAAGGTTGCCTTGACAGAATGTCAGAAATGCCTGTACTTCCCCAGGCACAATGGTGCTATTTGAGCCTGCAGTGCCAACCTTACCTGGTGGTCTGATGTTCTGCAGTTATGTCACGACAGCTCCTGTAAAGACTTCTTTTAAAGTCCCCACCCTTGTTAAAAAAAAAAAAGTGCCCATGTCATTAAATTGCCTGCCAATCAAGCTATGGCTGATCTCTACATATAGTACCTTTGTCAGTCTCACCCTTACTATCTGCTGCAGGCCAAGACAGCGATGAAGGTAAGGCTCCTCAACCAGCCACCACAACTGCTGTGTGCAACATCAGCTCACCTGAGCCAGCCAGCACTCTGCAGTTTGACTTCACAGATTCTCTTCTATGTGAAGAATGGAGAAAGGTGGTCACTGAGAGGCTAAACTCCATGTTGGATGTTTTTGCCACATACTATCTGGACTATGGACACACCACAGCTGTAAAGCACCACATTCAACTCTCAGATCCCAGTCCTTTCAAGCAGAGGCTGAGACCTATTTACGCCTCCAGATTTTGAGGCTGTCAAGCTACACTTGAAGGAGCTGTGTGAAGCTAATGTAATCTGAGAGTCCAAAAGCCCATTTGCATCCCCTTTTGTGGTTGTTAAAAATGGCACAATCAGGCTATGCATTGATTTATCACAAGCTGAACAACCAGACAATCAAGGATGTATACACTTTACCAAACATCAACGAAGCCTTTTCAGCACTCACAGGTTCATGGTTCTCAGTCCTGGATTTAAAGTTTATATACAATCAGGTGGAAGTTGAGGAAGCGGATAAGTACAAGACGGCATTCATGTGATTTGACATCTTATTCTTTTAACAGCATAACAGAGCATGGTATTACAGAATGAAAGAATCACAGACAGCAATC
>JAODXR010000009.1:155411-165525 GCA_028877395.1 Cathorops festae
CTTTATCTACTTTTAGGACTTGTGTGAAAATCTGATGATGTTTTAGGTCATATTTATGCAGAAATATCGAAAATTCTAAAGGGTTAAACTTTAAAGCACCATGGTAATTCAAGTGAAATTAATTCCTTGACAATTGTGTGCTTCCAACTTTGTGGCAACATTTTGGTGAAGAACCACATATGGGTGTGATGGTCAAATGTACAAATACTTTTGGCCATATAATGTAAATTTAGAGGTTACATCAATATTTCTTTGAAGAAAGTTCTCAGTATTCAGACTCATGCTATGCTATGCAGATGCTTTCATTGACTTTCCAGAAGGCCTTGGCATGGGTCCACAGAATGAGCAGGCTGGTCCATGGAGAACATCAAGCTCCGACTTCATGAATTCATGAGCCAGCTTCCCTGTCTGCATGGACCTTGTGGGTAGGTTGCCCCCCCAATATATAAATAAATTCTCAGAGGGAATTTTGCCCAGGGACCAGGAACTGTCTTCTGAGGAGCATGACAAATTCCTTCAGAAATTACAGAGCAAGGTACCTCAAAATTACTAGGCTTTCAGTCCATACTCACACTCTGCCAGGAAGCCAGGAAAAAAAAATCACCCTTTCTCTCTCATTAGGGTTCACCAGACAATGATAATATAGTTCATCATGAAAATTAAATCCATCAGAGAAAACTCAAGGTCATTCCTTAGTGCAGGAATGGGGACTGATAGGAACAATGCACCAAGGTTGCCAAATTGTAAAGACAGAAGAGATCTGGATTTTTTTTTTTGAAAGCATTTAGGCAAGCTCTTAGCTTTAATCAAAAAAAAAAAGAGGATAAAAAGCTTTGTTTTTTGCCAGCAAGTACAGTAATATGTAAGAGCAAGAGATGATTTTAAAATAAACAAATAAAAATAAAGAGGTAATATGATGAAATGCATTTCAGAACATATCATTTATTCAAATCAATTAAATCTCTTAGGAGTTGAGTATATAATTACCGTACACTTACTGTGTATGGTTAATGTATATGCAAAGGTTTTGTCACTCCATCCAAATGACATATTTTGTTGATTTTTGAAGTGAAAATAAAAAGAAATATTGCGTAAATTAATATTTGATTCACTTAAAAATATAGGGGAAAAATTTGGCATGTGCAAAAGTTCTGAAACATCATAAATTTTCTTAAAGTAAATAAAGATTATTTAAACCTTGTGGAAGGCTATAGCTATGTATAAGGGGATCCAAGTTCAGCACAGCCAGCTTTTTCCTCTCTTTGCAATCTCTCTCTCTCTCTCTCTCTCTCTCTCTCTCTCAGGTCACTCAATGATTAACTATGATAGCTCAATTGTACAATATTGTGACATGAAGTAAATATCCAATTTTAAATTCTACATATATATCATCGATCACACTCATGAAAAACCTTTTTTTCCTCACCTTTTTTTTAAAGAAAAGACAACCCATTTTAAAAATACAGTTATGAAGAAAGATTATGATATAAACTAAGGATCTCACACAACTAAGGTATCCATTTCCAAAAGTCAAGTTTCTATGCAGAATGGACAATTTCATGGAGACTGCCATTGAAAATATTTTAACCAATCAGAAAAATCCCTCGCAATCGCTTCCGGCAGTGCTCTGACATCATTTGGGCGCAAGACAGAAGCTCCGCATAGCAAGTAAGACTTGAAGCTGCCTCTGGCTGGAGATTATTTCATTAAAATTTTATGTGAAAAAAAATGAGATTCCATTTCTCTAACAAAAAAGTGGAGAGGGAAAGATAATACTGATGTCATTGATCAACAGTGAGGGAATAGTGGACAGCTGATCTACTCATATGTGACTGAATTAGGGAGGTAACTTCACGTCTCGTCTCATCTCATCTTCATCCGCTTATCTGGGGCCGGGTCACAGAGGCAGCATTCTGAGCATGGAAGCCCAAACTTCCCTTTCCCCAGACACCTCGGCCAGCTCCTCGGGAAGAACACCGAGGCGTTCCCAGGCCAGCTGAGAGACATAGTCCCTCCAGCATGTCCTGGATCTTCCCCGGGGCCTCCTCCTAGATAGAAGTATGGCACGGAAATAAATCCTGACAAGTGACTAGACCTGTGACGATATCTATCTGGCATATCACTACAGTGATGTGGCCACTCTGACAACTTCAGCCATCAAAGTCTCTAGGGAAGAATTACAGTCGTGGTTTCACGGTACCTTCTGCTGGATTATTATAGAGGTTTTCTCCTCTCAATCATTCACACACACACACACACACACTTATGGACAATTTAGAGTAGACAGTTAACCTAACCATATGTCTTTGGACTGTGGAAGAAACCGGAGCACCCAGAGGAAACCTACACAGACACAAGGAGAACATACAGACTCCACATAAAAAGGTCCCCGTCAGCCACTGGGCTCAAACCCAGAACCTTCTTCCTGTGAGGCGACAGTGCTAACCACTTGCACCACCGTGCAGCCTGTGACGATATATTGTGTGACGATAAATCATGATGCAAATTTATATGAATCATAGGAGTTAAAAAATGAACTGCGAAAGGGAGCAAATGATATTATTGTGTAATCTTTTCAGAGAAAAGTAGAGAACCTCTGCATACATAGTGTGCATGACACAAATTTCTTCATTAGCACATTCTGTGAGGACTGTCCTCACAGCACCAAGACTTTCAGTGACTTTCAGCACCAGACACTTTGTGTGAAACTGAGCATGCAGTAATACTCTGATCCAGTAGGTGGGAGTAGCTGCAGACATGTCTGTCTGTGATTTTGTGTTAAGATACAGATATAGATATTTGTTTTATGTTGAAGTCTAACTACAGCCTTCATAAATATCCATAAACATTTATTAAGAAAATGCCTATTTGTTATTAGCTTTTTCATTTTTTTTGTCATTCAAAATTTTATTTGTTTTTCCATGTATGAAAACAAAATCATACAATGACATAAAATAATATAAAACAATGTAAAACATATAAAACATTAACAGACAGCACTAATGGTGTATGATGCAGTGTATGACTTATCCCCCCTTGAGTCATATATAAAAGAAAAAAAATTAGAAAAGAAATACACACAAATATTATATGTGTATAAAAAAGCCACTTTAGCGTCTACAGTGGCCCCTCCGCTCCTCATATCATACCCACAATACCATAGGCAAAAAAGTAATCCCACAACTTCTTAAAGTTCTCATTTTCATTATTGACTCTTGCCAGCATGTCCTCATAAGATACTATTTCTGACATGAGTAGCAACCATTGTTTAAAGTCTGGAGGAGAGGTACTTTTCCATAATCTGAGAATCACCCTGGCAGCTGTTATGACTCCCACTTTTATTACTGCAAGGTGGTACTTTGACACGTTCGGGAGCTCTGTGTGATCCCCTAGCAGGCACAGCCTTGGGAGTGTTGGTATCGTCATACCTAACCCCTTTCCCATATGATCTAAGACTTTCTCCCAAAATGGGTGTATAAGCTTGCATTCCCAGAGTGCATGCATAAATGTCCCTGTCTCTGTGTGACATTTCCAACATAAATTATTGGCCAAAATGCCCATTCTGTGTAGTTTGGAAGGTGTAAAATAAAACCTGTGTATCAATTTATATTGAATAAACTTTCCCCTGGCCTCCCGTATGTACTTTCCCGTATTTGACAGAATTCCCAACCACTCCTCTTCACTAAATTCACATTGCAAGTCCTTCTCCCAAATACATTTCAGATTGCTGCACAAATCTTTTGATTGACCAACCAAGAATTTGTAGAACCCTGATGCCCTATGTACTATACATGGTAAATCTAGAAAGTCCATCACTGGGTTTTGCCCTAAATTGAATTTCCCCTTAGTGATACAGTCTCTGATCTGTAAATATTTCCAAAGATTCCCTTTATGTTCCAGATCAAATTTTTGTAGTAATTCAGAGAAAGTCATGAAATTTCCATCCAAACATAGGTCCTTTATATGGTGAATCCCTTTTTTAAGCCATTGATCCCAGTAAATAGTCTTTTTCCCGATCCGTATGTCCGGGTTTTGCCACAGAGAGGCATAGGATTGCCTGAAGTGTGACAGTTTAAATATCCTGTGGACTTCTCTCCAGACAGTTTGGGAATGAGTAAGCACAGGGTTTGAGGAATAATTAGTCCCATCAGTCCTTGATCTCTGTGAAAGAATGTCCACAAACCCAAATGGTGCAACCAGTTCTTCAATATTTATGTGACTTATTTCAGTCCTTACTGCTCTCCAGTGTTCTGTCAGTCTGGCCATTTCAAATGCTAGGTTATATAGCCTGACGTTGGGGAGGCCTAAACCCCCTATATCTCTAGATGACCACATTTTTTTATATTAATTATTGGCCTCTTCACACCCCAAAGAAAAGTTTTAACAATATTATCAAAAGTCTTAAACACTGATGGTGGTATATCTACAGGTAGCATCATGGAAACATAATTGAATTGTGGAGCAACAACCATTTTTATCACATTCACTTTTCCCCATAGAGTAAGCTTTAATTTCCCCCATTTTTCCAAATTTGTTTTTATTTTCTGTATGAGTGGTTCTATATTCAAGAGCATTATGTCTTCCAAGTTTGGAATAAGTCGAATTCCCAGGTATTCCATGCCTGTGGGCATCCATTTGAAATTAAACAAAGTAACATCGTTTGAGTGGCATGTTTTTGAGATTGGCATACCCTCTGACTTATGCCAGTTTATTTTGTATCCAGACAGATTAGAATAGGAGTTAATGCAATCAAGTAACACTGGCAATGAGGCTGCAGGGTCCACCATTACTGCCAATATATCATCTGCATACATGAATAACTTGTGCTCTTTGCCACCTGCATGTACCCCTTTGATTCTCCCCTCTGCTCTAATGGCTTGAGCTAATGGTTCTAGAGCTATAGTGAATAAAAGGGGTGAGATAGAGCAGCCCTGTCTTGTTCCCCTTGAAAGTCCAAAGAAATTGGATATCACGCCGTTTGTAAGGACAGCTGCTCTTGGGTTAGAGTAAAGCACTTCAACCCAGTGGCAAAAACCAGGCCCAAACTCAAATTTAGAAAGAGCTGTCATAAGGAAACCCCATTCTACCCGGTCGAAGGCCTTCTCTGCATCCAGTGAGAGGGCCGCAACCGGTATAGGATTAGTGCGGTTCATATGTATAAGATGCATAAGTCTTCGCATATTATCCACTGACGACCTATGTTTGATGAAACCAACTTGGTCACCGTTTATGATGTCTGGTAACACCCTCTCCAATCGTGATGCTAGTGTCTTTGTCAGTATCTTTAAATCAACCCCAAGCAGACTTACAGGTCTGAAGTTAGCTGGTTGTAATGTATCCCTGTCTTTTTTGGGGATAAGAGTGATTAAGGCATCATTAAATGTATCGGGTAAAGAGCCTGTCTTGAATGCCTCCAGGTATACCTTATGTAGGATAGGAGCTAGAATGTCGATATATTTTTTATAATATTCTACTGGGAAGCCATCCAACCCAGGTGACCTCCCATTTTTCATGGACAAAATAGTTTTCCTTATTTCCTCCTCTGTTAGAGGAGCATCAAGCATTGCCCTTTGCTCCTCAGAGACCATGGGCAGCTGGAGGCCAGAGAAAAACTTCTCTACTTCTTCTGTAGTAAACACACATATACGCATATAGATCCTTGTAAAAGTTCTCAAATATTTCATTGATTTCTTTTGAGGATGTTACTACGCCATTTCCTCTCTTAATCATTGGTATATTGTTAGAAGTGTCCTGATGTTTTAATTGCCTAGCTAATAACCTCCCGCTCTTTTCCCCTCCTTCATAAAAATTAGATTTCAGTCTAAATAAGGCATATTCTGCTTTTTTGTTATAAATTTCGTGTAGTTGATATTTATGATTACAAATAGTTTGGTATAGCTTCTCTGTGTTGTTAATTGCCAATTCCTTTTCCAACTTACATATTTCGCTTTCCAATTTTGCCACTTTAATTGCATTCTCTTTCTTAATTTTCGAAGACTGGGCTATTATTTTCCCTCTTATGTATGCTTTTGATGCCTCCCAAACAGAGGAGATTTGTGATGTAGAGCCAATATTAATTTCAAAGAATGATTTAAGATCCTCTGACAATGTACTGCTGAACACTTCATCATGCAATAATCTAGTATTTAGTCTCCACCTGCCTTTTCTATCTCTGTCTGTCTGTATGTCTTATATGTGACTCTACTGGAGCATGATCACTGAGGGCAATGGCTCCTATCTTGCAATCCACCACTGATTCTATTAAAGTGTTCGATATTAAATAGAAATCAATTCTGGAGTGCGATTTATGACAGTGAGAGTAGAATGTATATTCCCTCTCCCGCGGGTTCACCAGCCTCCAGACATCCACCAGGTTCAAGTCCTCTATTAACATATGTATTGAGGCCCTATCCCTAGGTACGTTCCTGCCACTAGGCCTGCTTTTATCAATCATCCCATCCATCACTTGATTGAAATCTCCTGCCAAAATAACCTGACCTTCCATCTCCCCCACCATTGTATTTATTTCATGGAAAAAATCAGGATCTCCCTTATTAGCAGCATATATATATTGCATAATACCATCCTAATTCCATTAATCAATGCTTCAACACAGATAACTCTGCCCTCTTTGTCCTTTCTTTCCTTCAGCATGGCAGAACTCAAGTTCTTGTGAATAAGAACCATCACCCCGTTTCGTTTACTTGAATAGGAGCCATGAAAAACTCTTCCCACCCTTTGAAATTTCGTTGCTTCCTCATTTTCCATTATGTGAGACTCTTGAATAAATGCTACATCTGTGTGTTTGGATTTTAAATATGTTAGTGTCTTCCTCCTTTTAACTTGATTACCACATCCATGTATGTTCCACGATACCACATTAATAAACCTGTTAGCCACCATTTAGTAGAGCAGAAGTTGAAGGCCGAGCCATTGAAACATCACCTATCATGTTTTTAACCAAAGAAAAATGGGACACTAAATTACACCAATTCTTACTTCGTGTGTTCAGCGCTGTCTTAATGCAACAATCAAACGCAAAGAACAACAACAGGAAACCGCGCCTTTAACAGAACGGCATCGAACATCCTGTCCCTCTGCAAACCTAACGTCACTCTTCCCGATCGGAATTCCCCTTCACTACTTCACTCGGTCCGTGAGGCGCGTTGCTCTCAGCAACACAACTTGGGTCACTCCAGACAAACCCATCATTCAGAAAGATACCTTACTTTCATTTTCTCTTCCACACACACACACTTCAAAAGATTAGATTTCAGTCTAAATAAGGCATATTCTGCTTTTTTGTTATAAATGTCGTGTAGTTGATATTTACGATTACAAATAGTTTGGTATAGCTTCTCTGTGTTGTTAATTGCCAATTCCTTTTCCAACTTACATACTTCGCTTTCCAATTTTGCCACTTTAATCGCATTCTCTTTCTTAATTTTCGAAGACCGGGCTATTATTTTCCCTCGTATGTACTGTATGCTTTTGATGCCTCCCAAACAGAGGAGATTTTTGATGTAGATCCAATATTAATTTCATAGAATGATTTAAGATCCTCTGACAATGTACTGCTGAACACTTCCTCATGCAATAATCTAGTATTTAGTCTCCACCTGCCTTTTCGATCTCTGTCTGTCTGTCTGTCTGTCTGTCTGTCTATATGTAACTCTACTGGAGCATGATCACTGAGGGCATTGGCTCCTATCTTGCAATCCACCACTGATTCTATTAAAGTGTTCGATATTAAATAGAAATCAATTCTGGAGTGCGATTTATGACAGTGAGAGTAGAATGTATATTCCCTCTCCCGCGGGTTCACCAGCCTCCAGACATCCACCAGGTTCAAGTCCTCTATTAACATATGTATTGAGGCCCTATCCCTAGGTACGTTCCTGCCACTAGGCCTGCTTTTATCAATCATCCCATCCATCACTTGATTGAAATCTCCTGCCAAAATAACCTGACCTTCCATCTCCCCCACCATTGTATTTATTTCATGGAAAAAATCAGGATCTCCCTTATTAGCAGCATATATATATTGCATAATACCATCCTAATTCCATTAATCAATGCTTCAACACAGATAACTCTGCCCTCTTTGTCCTTTCTTTCCTTCAGCATGACAAAACTCAAGTTCTTGTGAATAAGAATCATCACCCCATTTCGTTTACTTGAATAGGAGCTATGAAAAACTCTTCCCACCCAATCCCTTTGAAATTTCATTGCTTCCTCATTTTCCATAATGTGAGACTCTTGAATAAATGCTACATCTGTGTGTTTGGATTTTAAATATGTTAGTATCTCCCTCCTTTTAACTTGATTACCACATCCATTTATGTTCCATGATACCACATTAATAAACCTGTTAGCCTTCAACAGAAGTTGAAGGCCTAGCCATTGAAACATCACCTATCATGTTTTTAACCAAAGAAAAATGGGACACTAAATTACACCAATTCTTACTTCGTCCATTCAGCGCTGTCTTAATGCAACAATCAAACGCAAAGAACAACAACAGGAAACCCCGCCTTTAACAGAACGGCATCGAACATCCTGTCCCTCTGCAAACCTAACGTCACTCTTCCTGATCGGAATTCCCCTTCACTACTTCACTCGGTCCGTGAGGCGCGTTGCTCTCAGCAACACAACTTGGGTCGCTCCAGACAAACCCATCATTCAGAAAGATACCTTACTTTCATTTTCTCTTCCACACACACACACTTCAAAAGTCACTTGCAGGACCCGTGGTCGTCTATTTCTCATTCTGAATAAATTCTTCTGCTTCTCTCGAATCTCTGAACGTTTTCCTCTGCCCTTTCCACGTGGAGATGAGCGTAGCAGGGTATACCAAGCGATGTTTTACATTTAGTTCCTGTAGTCGCCTCTTCACCGGTGCAAACTCCTTCCTTTTCTCTGCCAGCTCCCTTGTCAGATCCTCGAAAAATGACAGCTTGCAATCCTCCCATTTGATTCCGCGTTTCTCCTTGGACATCTGTAACACTTTATCTCGGGCCGTTGAACGTAGGAAGCGTATCAGAATTGTCCTTGGCGGCCTGTCTGGGTCGGGCATAGGAGCCGTTGAGCGGTGTGCACGTTCAGTCTCAAAATCGTGGCCGACGAGCCCGAGCCCTTCAGATATGATTTTTTCCACATACTGTATCACTTTGCCCTTCTGCTCTTTATTTTCTTTCAGTCCCACCGACCTCACATTATTTCTCCTGCTCCGATTTTCTAGGTCTTCCACCCGTGTCCACAGCGCATCTCTCTTTTTTTTTTTTTTTTGTCGTGTTTCTCGACATCCTTATCCAGTCTAGCATTTACATCCTCCATATCCGATATCCGTTGTTCGTTCTCTCCAGGCCTAATTTGCATGCAATCAACAGCGTCTTTTAGCTCTTTTGAGGTCTGTTTAATGGCAGCCACGTCCGCTGCTACCATTTCAAGTGTCGTATTCATATTTCGTATCTCTTCCATAACTTTATCACCTGTTCCCTCAGGCTTCTCGGTGACGCCGGCCATGTTTCACGCTGACTGCTTGCTTTTCTTGCTAGCTTGTAAAAAGTTTGCCTGTTTGCTCGACATCCCGTTGTTAAACCTGAAATCTGATGATGTATACAGTTATTAACTCCAAAAAACAAACAGATTGTGCGCAATAATGAAGTGTGTGTTTCTAAAAAGAGATTAAACGATGGTCTGTCAAGAGCTTCACTAGTGTGCTGCCATCTTTCTCGGCGGTCCCACGTGACTCCCTACTTCTGATTTTCTTCCAATGAAACATTCGGGCGACTACATTGTCGTAACATGGCCTGTGACTGGCTGATCGTGGACCTTCTCGATGAAGGACAAGTGGCCGCTCTGAGTAGGAGAGCATTGCGTCCTGACGCGACACCACGCCATGCTGTTATCAGCTGGGTAGCTTTACCACTAACTGGGAAAGAAAACGAACTACTACATGTATGAGACCCTGACCAGGTGTTATTATTATTTTTTTCATCGTATTTTAACCCTCTGCGGTCGAGAATGTCTCCGGTGAAGCTCGACAGGTTTAGAATGATTAGGTCATGGATTTGGATAGAATGCTTGTATGATAAAAACTCATGATAGCATT
>JAODXR010000009.1:237215-248887 GCA_028877395.1 Cathorops festae
GTGAATGGTTGTCTGTGTCTATGTGTCAGCCCTGTGATGACCTGGCGACTTGTCCAGGGTGTACTCCGCCTTTCGCCTGTAGTCAGCTGGGATAGGCTCCAGCTCGCTCGCGACCCTGTAGAACAGGATAAAGCGGCTAGAGATAATGAGATGAGATCTACATCTTTTCTGTATGGGTTACATTGCATTCACAGAAAGCAGCATTGTGGCACGATGTTAGCTTTTAAGCAGCGGCTCCTGTGTACATCTACATTCTTGCTTCTCTTTAAATAATTTCTGATGCCTGGTATCTTCAGGGTTTTAATGTGAAATTCAACGATCTTCACAGGAATGATAACACTTCAGTCTGTAAACATTTCTCACTTGAATGTTTAGTGGTGTCTAATCCCCCAATGTTCCTTTTTATTGACACAGTAAATGAAATATTTTACACTGTGTGCTTTTTCCGTTTTCAGTGTGGATAGTCATGCTTAATGAAACAGTGCAATTTAGTGAAATTGCTGTTTGGTATGCTGTATTACTCTCTGGCTTGAGAGAGGTTACACGTGTATCTATTACCATTTTATTTTATTTTATTCATTTATTGCAGCCTAGGGCGTTATTTCATGTTCTTATGTAGTGCAGTTAGACACACTGTTTATTTCATCTTTCCCATTTATTCAATACATTTATTAAATGAAAATTAAGTGTGTATATCTCTCCGCCCAAGATAAAACAAGATACACATACAGTACCAGTCAAAGGTTTGAACACACCTTTGATTCCAGTGGTTTGTCTTTAATTGCATTAATTAAAAGTCACTACATGTCTTAAAGTAACGATGGATGTCGTTTCTCTTTACTTAGTTGAGCGTTTCTTGATATAATATGGATTACTACAGTTGTGGAATAGGGTTATTTACTGTATTTTTATCATTTGTGATTTACTGTTTGATCTCAAACACATTCAGAAGGCAATAAATTGCACTAATTAACTTTTGACGAGGCATGACTGTTAATTGAAAAGCGTTCCAGGTGACTACCTCATGAAGCTGATTAAGATGATGCCAGTAGTGTGCAAAGCGTCATCAAGGGAAACGGTGGCTACTCTGAAGAATTTAAACCATGAAATATAGTTTGTTTTAACACTATTTTGTTTACCACATAGTTCCATATATGTTCCTATGGCAGTGAGGGCGTGGCCGAACATCGGCTGTGAACGGCGAGGAGTTGGGTTGAACCAGCAGGTAACATGTGACGAGTTACACCTGTGTCTAATTACTGGCTGTCTATTAATGTGTGTCTCTGTGTGTCTTTCAGATGGCCAGTAATGAGAGAAAGAGAGAGCTAAGTTCCCCAACATGCGTATTTGTGCTAGTGTTCACTGAAAAGTGAGAGTAAAAATAAAGTGTACCTTGTACCGTTGCACCTGTCTCAATGTTCCTCATTGCCCCGACATAAAGATCCATTACACTGGTGCTGAAACCCGGGACTGAGGCACAATATGCCGCCATGGAGTCCGAACCAGTCAGGGAGCTCCTCCAGGCACTCACCAACAACCTGCAGTATCAACACTGAGAACTCGTTCAAGGCCCAGACAGAGAACCGGCAAGTGATCCAGAGCTTGGTCCAGTCAATGGGTGCTCCAGCAGTCGCTTGTGTGGCCAGCACGCCTGTTCAGTTGGTCAAGATGGGGCTGCAGGATGACTCCAAAGCCTTTGTTGAGCTGTTCAAGAATGTCGCAGAGGTAAGTTCATGGCCAACCTCACAGTGGGTGGCTCGCCTATTGGCGCTCCTGTCGGGGGAAACCCAGCTCATGGCTCGGTAGCTCCAAACCACTAGCATACTGGAGTACCCCAACCTGAAGCAGGCTATACTGCTGTGGGTCAGCCACAGCCCAGAAGAGCTTCGCCAGCACTTCTACGCATTGGCATGTGGTGAAGATGGCTGCCCATTTATGTTTGTGCAATGGCTCTGGGGTGCCTGCTGACAGTGGCTGCTAGTAGGCGAGTGCGATGTTGAGGCCATCATTGATCAAGTGATGCTGGAGCAGTTTGTCACAACTACTGAATGAGATCTCAACATGGATCCAGTGTCACCGTGCGGCATCGCTGGAGGAGGTGGTCTGATTGGCAGAGGACCACCTGACAATGTTTCTGGGAGCAGGTGCTCTTGCAGCTTCTCTTCCATTTTCTCTCTCTCTCTCCTCCCCCTTCTCATCACCCCTCACTTACCCCAGACACATGGAGATGGGGGCCAATTCCTCCGATACCTGCTCCCTGCGCTCATGTCTGTCCTTGTGTCTCCAAACCCCTTTCTCCTTCCATGTATTTGCTGCCACTAACACCCTCTGTCTCTCCACAGGTGAACCCATCTGTGCTGACCAAAACTGGGAGAAAGTCCAGGCAGGTCTGCTGGCACAGCAGGAAGGCTGGGATTTCCCAGGATCAGCACTTCTGCAAATGGACAGGGATTCTGATTCACATTCCTGATGCACTGCAGTCTTCCCCCAATTGAGCAGGAACATACCGAGTTGCTGTGAGTATTCAAGGGGGTACACATCAGGCTTTGGTGAATTCTGGTTGTAATCAGACCTCCATACATCAAAGCCTGATTCAATGCAGGACACTGGGAAATGCATGATTGGTGAAGGTGAGGTGTGTACACGGGAATGTTAAAAAATATCCACAAATGCCTTTCACTATTCATTTCCAGGGTGAAAAGCATAGTGTGCAGGTGAGGGTTAGTCTGAGCCTCACCATCCACTTATCCTGGGAACAGATTGGCTGGGGTTTAAAACACTAATAAAGCAGTTAGTAGTGGATGGGTCCTGCATTAGCACATCATGGGGGAATCCCATCGCAACGTTGGCTGGGCATGGGGGCCCTCTGTGTCAGCTTCGCATCATGACACAGGGAGCGGGGAGGACACTGTCACTCAGGTACATGACAAATATCTGAGGCATGCTTTTCACCAGGTCAAAGTAATTGATGGCCAGAAACTCCAGCCTCTTGTTGCACTTTCCTTTCTGTACTTTTCCATTATTAAGGATAGGCTATATCAAGTGATGAAGGACACCCAAACTAAGGAAGAGATGACACAGTTGTTGGTCTCAAAGAGCCACAACAAACTTTTATTCAATTGCCTCTTCACAATATCTCTGCATGTAGTGTTGTGGAGGCACTCTTTTGCATTATCCCCCGAGATGGGATTCCAAAACAAATCCTAACTGATCAAGGCACTGCTTTTGTGTCACACACTACATGAATTGTATGAATTATTGAGGATCAAATTGGTTCATATTTGTGTTTACAATCCACAAATGGATGAACTGGTCGAACAATTTAATTAAACAGTTAAAAATATTATTTGTAAGTTCATTATGGGGATCCTAGAAACTGGGAAAAGTGGCTAGACCCTCTGTTGTTTGCAGTGTGTGAAGTCCGGGTTTTCCCAGTTTGAATTGCTGTATGGGCATAAGTCCCATGGTGTCTTGGACATCATTAAAGAAAACTGGGAGGAGGGATCTTTACAAAGCAAAAATTAAATTCAGTACATTCTTGACCTGAAAGCAAAATTCCATGCACTGAGTCACATAACCCAGTATAACTTGCTACAGGTGCAAGAATGTCAATCCCACCTGCACAACAGAGGGAAACAGCTAAGAGAGTTTGCACCAGGAGATAAAGTGCTCATTTTACTGTCCACGTCAAGCTCAAAATTACTCACCAAGTGGTAAGGGCCCTTTGAGGTCCAACGGTGGCGGTAAGTCTAAAAGGTGTGGCCCAATTCACCCTGGTCCCTTGTGGAGACCACCTTTCACTGTCCCAGAGAGCACAGGTTATTCAATTGCAGGAGAAATTCTGTGATGTATTCTCTCCACTCCCTGGTCATGCTGACCACCTAGAGCACCACATTGAGACTCCCCCAGGCATGGTGGTGTGCAGTCACCCATATCGGTAATTGAGGAATCACACAGTGACTGGAGTAGCCCGGTGGTCTTAGTTCACAAAACTGGCAGGACAGTCCAGTTCTGTATGGACTATCAAAAAGTCAAAGCGGTATCTAAATTTGATGCATATCCAATGCCTCACATTGATGGAACTGCTTGATCGATTAGGCATGGCTCACTTTTGCTCGACACTGGATTTAACAAGGGTATATTGGCAGATCCCCATGACTCCATTATCCTGTGAAAAAATGGCCTTTTCCATGCTGTTTGGTTTACACCAATTTGTCACCCTTCCTTTTGGGTTGTTTGGGGCCCCAGCAGCGTTTCAACATCTCATGGACCAAATCCTCTGTCCCCATAATGCATATGCCACTGCCTATTCAGATGGCATTATTTATAATCAAGATTGGCAGCGTCATTTACAATCTCTAAGGGCTGTCCTGAAGTCACTGAGGTGTGCAGGGCTCACAGCAACCTTAAAAAGTGTGCAATTGGATGGGCGGAAGTATGGTACAGATGTACGGTATCTGGGCTTCTACTTGGGTCATGGGCAGGTGCGTCCCAAAATTGAAAAGACTGCAGCAACTGAACCAAGATGGTGGTATGCCTAGATGTAACGGCTTTGTGCTCTTGGACTCAGAGTTTGTTTTTTTCATCCTGTCTGGTTAAAAACACCTACAGCCAGCTGGATATTTTATTTATAGGACAAAAGATTGAGGGAAGCTTGTCATATGACTTTCTCCGTATCCACAACATCCCGGACAACATTGCACGGACACTAGGCTCTCCATGGATTACAATCCCAGCTTCGAGGAGCTGGCAGCGGCACAGAGAACGTAAACAAAAGAGGGGGTGCTGGGGCAGTGTGCTAGTGAGGCTAAGGAAGCAGCCACACAAACCACCACTTCCAAGCATTTTCCTCTCTAATGTGAGGTATCTTGTGAACAAACTGGACGAGTGGAAGCTGCGGATTGCAACTGATAATCTTATCCGGGGCTGCTGCATTCTGCTGATCACAGAGATGTGGTTGAATCCACTCATAGTGGACACAGCTATTGAGCTAGCAGGCTACACAGCACACTGGCAAGACAGGTTGGAAAGCTCCAGTAAGAAAAGAGGAGGGGGGCTATGCATTTATGTAAATAACAGCTGGTGCACGAATTCCACAGTAGTTGCTAGACACTGCTCTCTGGATGTGGAGTTCATGACAATTAAATGCAGACTCTTGTACCTCCCCTGTGAGATTAATGCTGTACTACTCACTGCTGTGTATATAGCACCAGATGCTTATGCTAACTCGGCTCTGGGGCTTTTTCATGACACCATCAGAAACAAACAGAACAAGTATCCTGAGGCTGCTCACATCATTTCCAGGGACTTTAATCATTCTGAGCTGAAAGCAGTCCTCTCCAAATTCCATCAACACAAAGTGTACAACCAGGGTAGAAAAAACAATGGACAAGTTGTACACAAACATCAGATGGGCCTACAGGGCTAAACCCCTAGCACACCTTGGCCAGTCTGATCACATGTTCCTGCTTCTGATCCCTGCATACACCCCCCTCTGGAAACAAGCTCCCATTACGACTCGGACTGTTAGCACATGGCCTGAGGATGCCTCCCTTCAGCTACAGGACTGCTTCCAAAGAACCGACTGGGAGATTTTTGCTCACCAGGACCTGGAGAATCACACTACAGCAGTCCTGGATTACATCAGGTTCTGCACAGACAATGTCACCAGGGACAAATGTATAAGAATTTATCCTAACAGGAAGCCCTGGATGACAAAGGAGGTCCGGAGCCTGTTGAAAGCCAGGAACACTGCTTTCAGGTTGGGGAATAAGGCACTCTACAGTGCAGCTAGAGCCAACCTGAAAAGAGGCATCCGTGAGACCAAGGCAACATACAGAAGGAGGATAGAGGACCAGCTCAGGAGCAACAACACCAGGCAGGTGTGGGAGGGTGTCCAGCACATCACCAATTACAGATCCAGCAATGCCCCACCCACAGAGGGAGACTCTTCTCTGGTAGAGGAGCTGAATATCTTCTTTGCCCGCTTTGAGGTGACACCAACATCAGCTCCATCACAGCCGCCTGTCCACAGCAGCCTCACACTCACAGTAGAGGAGTGTGAGGTGAGGCAGGTGACAGGGAAGGTGAACCCAAGGAAGGCTGCAGGACCCAACAGTGTGACAGGATGGGTGCTGAAAGACTGTGCAGATCAACTGGCTGGAGTCTTCACAAGGATTTTTAACTAGTCCCTGTCTCAGGCCATTGTCCCATCCTGCCTTAAGTCCTCAACCATTTTACTGCTGCCAAAAAAACCTAACATAAACACCCTGAATGACTACCGCCCAGTGGCACTTACACCTGTCATCATGAAGTGCTTTGAGAAACTGGTGCAGACTCATATCCTTGCCTGCCTGCCTGCTGAGCTGGACCCTCTTCAATTTGCTTATAAAGCAAAGAGATCCACAGAGGATGTTGTATTCACAGCACTTCACACTACACTGACCCACTTAGAGCAGCAGGGGTGTTACGCCAGAATGCTCTTTGTGGACTTCAGCTCGGCGTTTAACACCATCCTTCCACAATGACTGGTGTCCAAGCTGGCAGACCTTGGGGTTCCACCACTCACCTGCAGCTGGATATTGGACTTTCTGTCAGGCTGCTCCCAGAGGGCCAGGCTGGGTTCCCACACCTTCACTACTCTCAGCCTGAACACCGGCTCGCCACAGGGTTGTGTACTTAGCCCGCTCCTTTACACCCTCTACACATATGACTGGGTTTCCACCCACCTTAGCAACAAGATTGTAAAGTTCGCAGATGACACAACCGTGGTCGGACTCATCTCAGGCGAGGAGGGTGAGTTAGCATACAGGGATGAGGTGGAGCGGATGTCAGAGTGGTGCAAAGTCCTCAATACCACCAAAATAAAAGAGCTGGTTATTGACTTTAGGAAAAACAAAGCTGACATCCAGCCACCCATCATCAACGGGGCCTGTGTGGAGAGGGTCCCGGTGTTCAGGTTTCTCTGCAATGAACTAGAGAATGACCTAACCTGGAGCGCCAACACCAAGGAGCTGCTGAAGAAGGTGCAGCAGAGACTGTACTTTCTGAGAATCCTCAGAAAGAACTGTCTCCCCCAAAATCTGCTCCGGGCCTTCTGTCACTGCTCCATAGAGAGTGTGCTCACGTATGGACTGCGTGTATGGTATGGCAACTGCACATCCTCAGAGAAGGCGGGGCTCCACAGGGTCATCAGAACAGCAGAGAAAACAATAGGCTACCCGACCCTGGAACAGATTTACACCTCCAGATGCCGCAGGAAAGCAATGTACATTTCAAAAGACTCTTCACACCCCAGTCATTGTCTCTTCCAGCTTTTGCCATCAGGCAAAAGGTACAGAGCAATGAAAACCAGGACAAACCGCCTAAAAAAGAGTTTCTATTGCAAAGCAATCATGGCTTTAAACTCAAATGTGCAGTAGAACTATTCTTGGCCAATGTGCAATTTATGGGTGTATATTTCTTCTTATCAGTGCAATCTGTGTACATACAAAACCAAAACAATTCTGTTCATACTATTTTAAGTGCAATCCATGTACATATAGAACCATACAATAGTTTTCTGTTTATATTCTGTTTATACCATTTTACCAGTGCAACTCCGTATACTTTACTATTTATTTTTATACTTTCTTTGTTCTCCACCTTTCTTTCTTTCTTTTTTTTTCTTTCTTTCTATAACTCATAATGAGTCAACGGCACATTCAGTTTCATTGTACATTGGAAAAGTGACAATGACAATAAAGACTTATCTTATCTGATCTTAGAATGATCTTCGATGTCAGAACAGTCCTTCAGGGGGATTCAGCCTTTAAGGACCAGTTCCTGGGACTGGCTCGCTATTGTAGAAGGTTTATATCCAGTTTCTCAGATGTCACCAGCTTGATGACTGACCTGCCTAAAAAGGGGATACCAGATTCATTCCAGTGATCAGAGCCATGCTGATGGACTTTTGCCCAGGTGAAAATGGTTTTACGTAGGGGCCCACTGCTGCATTCACCTGACTTTGTTCTCCCTTTTTACAGATAGATGCATCAGAGAGAGTCTGGAGTCTAGGAGTCATTTTATCCCAAGTGGTGCAGAGGGAGAAGCATCTCATGCTATACATCAGCCACAAGGAGAGAGGCCAAGTACAGTACTATAGAGGACAGTCTGGCTATCAAGTGAGTGGTCCTCACCTTCCAATACTACCTGCTGGGTAGAATCTGTATGAGGGCAGTAGACATGTGCCATCCTTGACCGCCAAAGACTGGACTTGGCAGACTGCGTGGAGGAGACCACCACCTGGTGGTTCAACAGGCAGGAAGGCAGATCCAGCAAAGCGTTTGTGGAATGTGATCAGGTACAGTACAACATGTAGAACACTGTTGGCCATCCACTGCATCCCAACCTAGCTCCAGCCCTCTTGATTCCATCTTGCCCCTGGAACCAGTTAGGTTAGGACAAGAGAGTGAGGCTGATGGCTGCACAACTCTCGCTCACTCTAATTCAAGTCACACGCAATTCATGACTTTAAATTCAAGTCCTGTGGCATTGGGCAAGTGGCAAAGCAGAAGGTACAGAAACACTGGAAGCTGTAGTCATGAACCTGCACACAGGGGGCCCAGGGCATAGGGTTGCTCTCTGCTGGAACAAAGCAGTGGAGTTTGGCAGCCCCCGGGTGTCTCAGCAGCCCTGTTTAGGATAAATTCTGCTCACCTCCATGGAGGAAGAGCTAGAAAATTGCCCCAAACACAGCCTGCTTCACCTCACCCTGGCCAGCACATTGTGGCTGGTGGGGATTCCACTCAGCAGTTGAAATACAACAAAATAAGAAATTCAATAAGATAGTGAAGGTACCTAACATTGGCACATGTAACGTGTGCACTCTGTTGGATAAGATCCAAGCAGACAGGACAGAGAGGAGAACTGCACTAGTTGCCAAGGAATTTGCTTGCTTACAATGTGGCCATAGCTGCCTTCAGTGAAACACATCTAGCAGACAAGGGCAAGCTCATGGAACATGGTAGTGGTTATACCTTCTTCTGGAGTGGTCATAGCAGTACTGAACAGTGAGAGGCAGGCATTGGATTTGCTGTAAAGTCCCATCTCAACCAGAAATTTACCAGACTCCCAGAGGGCATCAATGTTTACCTGATGACTCTTCAGCTCCCACTTGGAGCCAAAAAGGACGCAATGTTGATTAGTGCTTATGCTCCCACAATGGACAAAACACTTCGCCGAGGCCCAGAAGAAACAAGCTGCACGGAAGGCTTGAAGTATCACCACCCCCACTACAGCACCTACCCACACGTGCCTGACATGTGCACAGATTGGCCTCATTAGTCACCTCCTGACCCACAACCATCACCCACGAAATTGAAATCATGGTCATTTTTGACCCCAGAGGACAAACATCACCTGCTGGGACACCCTTTCACCCTCTGTTCCCTCTGTCATGCCGTGTACCAATAGCTCCACCAGATCACTCATTGGTATCCTATGCTTCAAGTTCAATTTTCACATGGCCCATAGGCCGGTGGGCACAGTTAGTGATGGCAGATTAACTCTCCTGCCAGGGCAGGGGTTTGGGAAGTTGGGAGGAGTCAGCTGCATGGTGGATGGCTCCTCAGCCCAAGTCAGACGGTCAGAGTATGCAGCAGTGGGGGTGTGATTGAGCGTCAGCTGTGGGCAGAGAGGAGGAAGGTTGAACCAGCAGGTAATGTGTGTTGATTCTCACCTGTGTCAGATTACCTGTGTAGAAGCAGACCAGGTGTGTGGAGCGCAGAAGCACAGCAGGCCATAACTGAGTTCTCAAAAACCTCTTATTCTTTGCTTTTCAGCATTATACATTTACTCTCCCAGGCACGCGCGCACGCACGCACACACACACACACACACTTGTTCTGGTTGGGGGAGAGCTCCCTTCCTCTGCTCTCCCTCTCCTCTTATAGGGTGTGGTCACTGGGGAAGACACACAAACACAGGTTAATTCCCATCAGGTGTAGGGATTCTGCCACTTACCTTCCCTGACTCTGCACTCCATTCACAGACTGACACTTGACCATGCCCTCACTGCCACACACACTTAATTGCACTTTATCACCATTTTATTTTATTACATGGTGATTTTTTTATAGTGTTTAATCTTTTCTAATTCTGGAGTCGACTTTGCAGTTCTGGTTTAAAGTCTCATGACTCGGCAAGCAGGATGTAAGTAATATTCTTCTGTATCTAATGGTATTTAAAAATAAAGATATTTCTTTACAAGGTCATATATTTGTACAGCATCATCTTCAAGGGTGTTATAAATTGTCACTTTATAAAAAAAAAACTGCGTCCTTTTGAAATAAACTTGGCCGTGTTGTGAACAGTTAACGGTGTCAGTGAGGACGCCGGGATGGACTCCATACATAAAGATGGTATTGATTTGCTCTGCTGTTTAAACAAAGCTCGCTAATGCAATTCCCAGTGTAAAGGATGAGCGAGGAAAAGCTATTATTTCTCAGTATCTCAAAATAATTTGTAATTCTAGTTTGGAAGGAGGAGGGGGAAACACCAAAGGCACCAGGTGGAGCTGTTCGAATTAATCAGTGGTGTTTTGCTTGACCCTTTGTAAATGGCTGTTATTATTATTATTATTATTATTATTGAGTGTGTGGGGGTGTTTTTGATTGGCAGATCTTGTCGAAATGGGTTTCGCCTCTCCAGAAGATGTAAGTGGGACACAGAGGCAGCTGGACTTTAATAATAAAACAGCCAGGACCGGATTTATGAGGACACTCCGGCAAGACAACACTGAAAGCAAGGATTAGTCATGACCTGACTGGCACTGGAGAAAATGAACATCTCACATCTGGCACCAATTAGGTAACATCAGTCGCCTGCCAATCAGTCTGATGAATAAAGAGCCATTAAGGCAACCAGGAAGTGATAAAGTTATGCAACACAGAGTTGATCTTTAAATACATCAATTGAGCATAAACATCTGGAAAGAAGTCATTATCATTGGTCAAGCGAACTCGGATAAACTTGACCTGTCCAATGCTATCCATCATCACTGCTGGGAGATTGGCTGGTTGGCACCCAGTGTCTGAACAGAGTTGATCAATATATGTTGTCGTGGGATGACCCACATGAACATGGCCATGTCAGGGGATCCAAAGAAGCAATTCATGAGCAAGTTCTTGTTTAGCTCTGAAGCAATGCCCAGCGAATCGCAACCTGCACTCTCTCAGAGTCTCTGATATTGGGGGTGAATCTCCATATAGCTGTGCTTTGGTGGCGTGGTCACACCATGAGATGTTTAATATAGCTCACAGCATGCGCATGTATGTCCCATCGAGCTGTGACTCAAGTGATTTTTGTTGGAGTCCAGGTTGTGGCACCGTACATCAATACGGATTCAACAGTTGCTCTGAAGAAGCTACATTTGGTGGTTGGGAAGATTGGATTTCCACACAGTATTCATTTTGTTGAGGGCAGTCCAGGCAATGCTTAAGTCTTTTTTACCGGATTCAATTTCACTGCCAAGGTAACGGAAAGATTCAACGTGTTCAATTGATTCACCTGCTAGGGCTTGCACTGAGCCTTGTTGGTTGAAACATCTCATCTCATTCATCTCATTATCTCTAGCCGCTTTATCCTGTTCTACAGAGTCGCAGGCGAGCTGGAGCCTATCCCAGCTGACTACG
>JAODXR010000009.1:1145101-1156709 GCA_028877395.1 Cathorops festae
CCGGCGTTTTCGGATTTATCCACTCTGGGATGCGTTTTCAAAAAATACCGTTTTCACACCTCGAGAAAAATGGATTCGTCTGGACGCGAGGCCGAAATGATAGTTTTTATGTGGAACCATCAGAATCGTACTCGTGTGGACGGGGTTAGGATTAGCAGTTAATTTGAAAGTTAAATTAGTCAGGTGTTTATCATCCCATTGATTGAAATCAGGTGTGAGTGGGTGTCCTCTTTTATTTAAAGAACAGGGATCTATCAAAGTCTGATCTTAACAACACATTTGTGGAAGTGTATCATGGCACGAACAAAGGACCTCAGAAAGAGATTTGTTGATGCTCATCAGACTGACTTGGGAAAGATTAGAGTTTGGGCTCCACCAATCCACCGTCCGACAGATGGAGGAAATTCAAGATCACTTTTACCCACTCCAGGAATGGTCAACCAACAAGGATCACTCCAAAAGCAAGGCAGTTAATAGTCTGCAAGGTCACAAAGGAACTCTGGGTAACTTCTAAGCAGCTAAAGGTCTCTCTCACATTTGGGTAATGCTAAAGGGATCCTCTAGCAGATTTATTCTCAAACTTATTTTAAGTAAAAGTAGTCGCAGATTTCAAAAATCAAACTTTCATTTTCAGAGACCAAATACTGTTCGAGAAAAATTAATTTTCTTCAAAATGTCAGATGGGCTTCCTGCCATGGTGACGTCAGGTCACTGTCACTTGGAGCAACTCAGCTGTTTATATTCTCTGTTTACACCAGAGTTTTGCTAATTTTACAAGTATTTTATTGAATTTATCAGTTTTTAAATAAGCACACCTTATTGTGTAGCACATAAATGCCACAATACTGCTAAAAAGAAAGCACAAGCTCGAACTAGACTGTGTTTCCACAGAGGAAATGCAGTGTGTGCTTGATCAGCTTGAACAGAGGGTCACCAACAGAAACTGGATCAGACACAAGACCTCACGCTGCTAAATATTTTTACATGATCTACATGGTGCTAGTTCTGGGTAGATTAATAGTGTGTGTGTATATGATAGGGTGTGCTTGTGTGCTGTAAAATCCTGGTTTAAAATGGCTCAACTCGCAGTGCAAAATGACACTTCGCAGTTTAAAATCTTTTTTTTTTTACATGAACTACAGCTGGTGCTAGGTAGATTACCAGAGTGTGACATGATTTAAAACCGAGACTTTAGAGGGCAAAGCATGCAGCGTTACATGACACTAAACGCTATGCAGCTTACAGACAATTCACTTGGTGGACTCATGGCTGCTTCGGGGAAACAGTAAGGAGCTTTATTAATGTGCTTGCTCAGCACAAAGCAGTATGAAGCACACTATTGTTCTTAAGTTTACATTATTGTTGTTGATTTATTTATTCACCTATTTTTTGGCACCGTTATTCCTTCTACAGCTTTTGCAATATCCACACTGTTCCAACTCTGACATGTCTGAACTGAACCATGCTACTCTGTCCAGGAACACTGTTAATTTACCAGCACCAGCCTGTGATCATGTTAAAAAAAAAAAAGACTTGAGTGTGAAGGGTCGTGTCGCACTGCGAGTTGAGCCATTTTAGTGTGCAGCTATTCATTTAGTGTGAGCCAGTTGAGTGTGCAGCTATTCATTCTCTCTCTCACACTATTAATCTACCCAAAACTAGCACCATGTAGATCGTGTAAAAAAAGATGTAGCAGCGCAAGGTCTCACATCTGATCCAGTTTCTGTCGGTGACCCTCTGTTCCAGCTGATCAAGCGCACTTGATATTTCCACAGAGAAAATGCAGTCTAGTTCCGGCTTGTGCATTCTTTTTAGGATAATTGTGGCATTTATATGCTACACAACGAGGCATACTTATTTAAAAACTGATAAATTAAATAAAATACTTGCAGAGCTAGCAAAACTATGATGTAAACAGAGAATATAAACAGCTGGGTTGCTCCAAGTGACTGTGGCTTGACATCACTTACATCACCACAGCAGGAAGCCCATCTGATAGTTTGAAGAAAATTAATTTTTCTCAAACACTATTTGGTCCCTGAAAATGAAAGTTTTTGATTTTTGAAATCTGCGACTACTTTGAGAACAAATCCACTGGAGGATACCTTTTAATATTCAAGAGTCCGCCGTCAGGAGAACACTGAAGAACAATGCTGTGCATGGCAGGGTTGCAAGGAGAGAGCTATTGCTTTCCAAAAAGAACATTGCTGCCTGAGTATCGTTTGTTAACAATCACTTGAACAAGCCAGAAGGCTATTGGAAAAATGTTATGGATGGATGACACCAAAATAGAGCTTTTTTTTTTTTTTTCGAATGAGAAGCATTATGTTTGGAGAGAGGAAAACGCCACGTTCCAGCATAAGAACCTTTTTCCCCATCTTTTGAAACAAGGTGGTGGTAGTAGTGTCATGGTTTGAGCCTGTTTTGCTGCAGCTTTGCTTGCCATCATTGATGGAGCAATGAATTCTGAATTATTCCAGTAAATTCTAATGGAAAAAATTCAGGATATCAGTCTATTACATGAAAGTGAAGAGAAAATGGATCATGCAGCAGTACAACGCCCCTAACAACACCAAGTCGTTCTATGGTTGTAGAATGGTTAAAGAAGAATAAAGTTAATGTTTTGGAATGGCCAAGTCCTAGTCCTGACCTTAATCCAATCAAAATGTTGTGTGGGCAATTCATGTGAGGAAACCCAACATCATCTCAGAGTTGAAGTTGTTCTGTACGGAGGCATGGACTAAAGTTCCTCCAAGCTGATCTGCAGGAGTGATCAACAGTGACTGGAAACTTTGGCTGCAGTTACTGCTGCAAAAGGGGGTCACACCAGATAGTGAAAGTGAAAGCCAAAGTACTTTTGCCATTCGCAGATGTGTAATATTGGATCATTTTCCTCAATAAATGACAAAATGTAATAATATTGTCTCACTTGTTTTTGAGTCCTACAAATCCTACAAGTCCTGAGTCTTTATCTACTCAGTACTCAAAACACAAAACACAAGTTTTGTGTTTTCTCTACTCTACTCAAAACACAAGTTTTGAGTCCTACAAATCCTACAAGTAGTCTTTATCTACTTGTAGGATTTGTGTGAATCTGTTTTGTTTTTGAGATTTTTTTTTTTAATCTTCTGTTTTAGGTTGTATCTATGCAGTTAATCTAAAAAATCCTCAAGGGTCATTTGGTTATTTTGGTAAAAAGGAAATAAACAAGACAAACATTTGATAGGAGTCTTTCCACCTTAAAGGACAAAATCAGTCCACATCTTTACATTTATAGGCCTGTTATTTAATTACTGTAATTTAACCCAAAAGCTTACATTTTATGTGACTTAAAATACAAACTTTTAAAGGCATATAGTTTTGTGGAGTTTATTCTTTGGCTTAGTCACATTTAAATACTAAATGTTATTGTAATTCCCTTTTATTATGGTTTGATATCACAAACATTTCTATATGGTTCTTATATAAACACTTGTATAGAACTACATAACGTGGGTATTTTTTTTTATTAATAGGAAAGCTGAATAAAAGCAAACTTGAAGAAATCCACAAAATAAAAATAAAGTTGAATGATGTTAGTTTTCCATTAGCTACTCTGCTACCTTTTCTACTTTTCTTAGGGGACACGACTCAGAAGATGCGATCTGCACAGTATCCCACGCCAGCAGAGTTGGATGCCTATGCTAAGAAAGTTGCAAACAACCCGCTGACTATAAAAATCTTTCCCAGTAACGTGAAAGTACCTCAGAGGAAGCACCTGCGCCGTACAGTGAACGGTCTCGACACCTCTAGCCAGCGCTACAGCCCCTACCCTACTCAGGTCAGCACCAGGACTGGCCTTCTGGCCATAGTCAAAGTTCCTGTTAAAAGAATCCTGGAGCGTCCTCAAGTCCGCTTCCTCCCAGAGATCACCATGAATCCACAGAATGGACCCTATGGCACTCCAAGCACTTTAAACCTGCCTCACACACTTCCATGCATGCAGGCTCTCTCCCAGCCACAGCTTTTGGCTCAGAAGAATGTCTCCCATTCTCAGAGCTTGCAGACTCAGAAGAACCTTTTTCATTCCCAGAGCATGCAAACCCAGAAGAACCATCCGTGTTCTCAGAGCTTGCAACCCCAGCAGGCCCTTCCACAGCCCCAGAGCATGCAGGAACAGAAGGCCATGCCTCACCCTCCCAGTTTACTACAGCAACAAAGCCTGGGCCATCAGCAAGCAGTCCATCTTGGCCTGCCAAGACAACAGACTGTGCAACAACATGCTCTCAACCATCAGCATGTTCTCATGCAACAGCAATCAGGTCCTCAGAACCTCCATCACCTGCCTGAAATGTCTCAGCCAACTGGCTTGCAGCACTCCCAGAGTTTTCCCCATTCTCAGCACGTTCCTCAAACCCCTGGCCCAGGCCTTCCGGCCCCTAGCAATGCCATACCTGGTGCCAAGCTCCCTGATGCAGACGCCCCACCCAATGTAACCGTGTCTACCTCAACCATCCCTCTGTCCATGGCAGCCAGCTTGCACCAGAAGCAGCCCAGCGACCTGAACAGCATTGTTCATCAGATCAGTCGCTTCTGCCAGGCACGAGCGAGTGCCAGTGCCACATCAGTGTGTGAAGGCCAGATTGCCAACCCAAGCCCCATCAGCCGTAATCTGTTGATTGATGCCAGCTCTCGTGTGTGTGCTCACAACCCTCTGCCCTCCTGTGCCCTTGCCAGCACTGCTGACAAAGCTGTTCTGACATTGCCCAATATGGCTCCCGTGAACATGAGAAATGCTTATCGTGATATGAAACAGCAGCCGGCTCAGCCCCATTTACCACAGCAGCACCCCTGGAATCAGCAGCTGTCTCACCTCCGGTCCCTTTCAGATGGCCCTCAGCAAGGGAAGAATCCAACCAGGGATGGTACAGCAGGGCCTGGTTTTCCCAGCAAGAATATGAGCTATACGCAGGATGTGTGTATGGGCCAGTCATTTAATCTGAAGCCTCCTATAGACAAGCCCACACCTTCGCCACCCGTCACTGCCATGTCCGGAGCTGTGAATTACAGCAACGGGCATTATGTGCAGCCACCATGGAATGGAATCTTGCCTACACCCAATAGTGATGGCTCAGGGTCTCAAGAGCTGGGTGTTCCATTCCACACAGGGATGTCAGGGGCATCCATAGACAGCAGGACTCGAGCAGGCAACACGGGCCAGATGATCCTGATGCCACACATGGAGTATGTGGGTGGAGATTATCAGGCACCGTGCTTTCGAGAGCAGAACACCGGCATGATGGTGAAGATGAGCAGGGCTCAAGATTCAAATGATAGTCGTAATGTGCACATTCATCACCCAGGGTACAGATGAGTAATGGTCTGCTCAGCAAGTCATCCTTCAGTGTTCGACTCAGTATAAGAAACACATCTCTGCTCCTCTTCCCTTTGTTTCCAGTCTTGCAAGTCATCTACTGTACGTTTTCCCCAATAAGTCATGGCCATCAGTTTACCCAGTTTAACTGTGTGCAAGGTTTCAAATGGCTCTTCTTTTGTGTAGATTAGATTATGAATCAGCCTGGGGGGGTCTATATAGAAATCTGTGTAAATTCAATATTTATTTGCTGTCACAACTTTTGAAAGCAACATCTGTCTCTGTTTTTGTTTTTCTCAGTTTATGTTCTCCAGCTTCAATTAGACCACCTCATTGATCAGTGCAGTATATGTCTGATGTCTGACACTGCATTCCTTTCAGTTTATTTTGTAGTTTACTTGATTTTTATTTGAAGTGCTAATACTGATGGGCCACACACCCAGCTTACTGAAGGAATTATAGAGGTGCCATGTTTCTAAAATGTGAGACTGTTTCTTCTGTGCCATGCTCGGTCATTTCTGGCACAGGGATCAGACGTTCCCTTTCAATGTTTACATGTTAATTTGCACTTAACTTTGAATCAGTAAAAAGTGCAAATCAATGCTGGGTTATGCACCTATGACAAGACTGTTTCTTGAGGCTGATGTTCATAAATTGGCCTCAAGACTTCGATTGGACTGTTACTATAAGGTTTTCTCAGTGTGAAATATTTCCTTTCTTATTGTGTCAGCCAACAGTGTTTCCCTGTGTGATTTGGTGTTGGCTTTTTACTTTAAGTATGCCATAAGATTTAGTTATATTGTCCATCAGTCATGAAGTAGACCACCCTGGGATCCCTGGAATTTAATTTTAACCCTGTGCACATGGTGCATAGTTTGGTAGTTCTTCTGTTGTGTTGATTTGAAATACTTGAGTTTCCGAAATGTTATGTTATGTTAGTTACACTTCACTACAGGACTTTAAAACTTTTCAGGGTACATGAACCTGATCAGGATCTGCTTCTCCACTTCAAAACTCCATTGAAGTATGTATGTGTGGAAAGAGCAAGGTGATCTGCCTGCTGTTTGGTACATGCCCACCCAGGCCAGCCCTTTTGAAACCTTTCCTTTTAATGGTCATTTTTCAGTCTTGTCCAGGGAAAAACCTTACTTGAGCATTAACGGATCACTTGCAAAATTTATGGCAATATAAAAGAAGACCACAGGCTAAATATGTTTGACATGAACATGTGCCTCATTGCTGTACTACTGTAGTTGAGGGCTGTGCTAAGCCTTGTGTGAATGTGGTGATGGTGTGGACTGAACTGCGTTGCGTGTTTGCTCCATCAGTAACCTCATCTGTCTAATAATCCACAAATGTAACCAACGTTGGTATTTGTTGCTGATTCTGGAGAGGTCTCAACTCAGGTGCCATTTGGTTTTTAACCTAAATGATTTTCAGAGCTAGAAAAGTACATTAATATTTGGGAGAAAAACTACAGCAGGTTGTAATTACATAATCAATTGATTATGTGGAACTTGCTTTACATGGAGTCTGCTGCTTTTGGGAATAGTCTTGTATGCTGAGTGCCTCCCTTTCTCAGGTCTACTGGTGCCTCCTTACACGTCATCTTCCCACTTCATGCACATTACAGTGTCTGTTCATGTTTTTTTCAAGTGACATTAGACTGTACGCATGCCAGCAGGCCATCTGGTAGCTGAGTGCAGGTATTTTTACACTGCAGACCAGCTTTGGTGTAACTGATGGAGCAAACACTGAGCAGTTTGAAGGTGATATGAATGATATGCAGTATGTTAGCCTTGCTGGTTACCCCTTAAGAGCCTTAAGTATTTATTCCTTGGACTGTCTTTGATAACGGGCATAGTGAAGATGACAAATTATGTTTTTAGCAGTTTTAATGTAAATTGATTTAATGCAATTTTTTTTTTTAAAGAAAACTTCCTAAGATGAGGATTAACTTTTTGTATTTAGCAACTTAACCGTGTATTGCTGTAACAGCTGTCATTTTGCATTCAGACCAAAATTATGTACTTTCCACAGCTAGATCACTTTATTGTATTGGCTTTGTTATTGCAGCGCAACATTTCAAAGTCCCAGGTCTATCTCGGTCATTTGGCAACAGCAGCTTAAATGATGCAAGCTGACCTGAAGTGAGCTTTATGACTGCAAACATACAGATTGCAGTTACACAGCCCAGGTTTGTGTTAATTGTGAACAGGTTAACTAATTCTGGGTCGGTTTCTGCCACTTTCATTATGCATTTTTCCCCCTTCCCCAAGAAGCTGCTATTTTAATCCCATCCATATATTAAGTTACAGTGACCTTCAGAAGACAGATGTAATTTATGCTTTTCTTTTTACAATGCAGCATTGTTGATGGATAAGTTCTAAAGTGAATTAATTCATTTGCTTGTCACCTGATTATCATAAGACATCATAAACTTGAAGATTAGACTTGACACAATCCTTATTTCTTGTGTTGTTACAGCTCCAGGGCACAAAGTCAGGTTGCTCTTTCTAAAAGTTCCTGTTTCTATGTGAAGTGCCTACACAGGGCGGATGTGGACTGTGTGTATATGTGACTACCTGGGGGTATAAATAGGAAAAGTTCTGGCACAAGTGCACACTACAAAGACCTGGTGCACTGTTCATGAGTGGGGGACCAAACTGCGTAAAACTACTGATGGGGAGAACGCTGCATGTGCCACCTCAGGCATAAAACGTATTTAAATTTGAATATTTGCTGCTGAATTTTTAGTCTAGGTGGATAAACCTACGCTGCTGAACTTCTAGTGCCCAAGAAACCTTCTAGGGTGCACTTTAGAAAGTTCTTTAGATCTTATAGAGCACATGTTCTCTCAGTAGTACTTTTTTTTTTTTTTAAGTTTAGGACTCATGCCAAGGGTGTTTCATCTTGTTCTACCAAAGAACAAAATGTCGCATGAATGGTAGCAGTGTGCAACTGTAACTTAAATCTGTCATTCCAGATGCCCATGTTTTTCAGGAATAATGTGTTGCACAAACATTCCCCTGTAACCAAAATAAAGGTTGACTTGCATTTGAAGTGTGTGTTGTTCCATAGGTTTGTATCCTGGCATGAGGAAGATTTGACAGAATGGGACCGAGTGGTAAACATTTCAAAGTTTTAGCTGGGATGCTTCTGACTGAAGATTGCCTGACCAAATGTACATGGACTGTTAATATCCTTTTACTAATTAGTTAAATAGGCTTTAAAAAAAAAAAAAAAGGGGGGCGATCACAAAGCTTAATGCATGGACTAGACATGCTCAGTGTTGCCATGGTAACGTTAACAGTACCATGTGACATGACACAAGCCTATTGGATAAGATTTGTCTACTGTGTTCATGTTCTCTGGTATCTGGCCACATCATTCCAAGAGTAAGTTATGTTCATTATTCTTCATCTATGGCTCACAGAACCTTCATATGTTTGTTCAAATATATTTGATACTTTTCATACTGCACATAATTTAAGCAAACCAAAAATCAAGTGTCTGAGGAATACAGAAGGTTGAAAATTCACTTTTGTTTCCATTAATCAGTCAGAAACACTGTGGCAACAAACTTTAACCAAGTGTGCATAGAACTCATAAAAACTGAGAATGGGATTCAAACCCTGAATTGATCCAACTGCAGAAAGCGACTCAAATACACTGCGTATTTCAGGTTGCAGGCAGGCTTTTTTTTTTGTAGAGCTGCTAAACTGATCTACAAGCCGACAATGATGCCATCAGCATACTATGTGTTTATAGTACATATGATTATACACACTCACCAACCAACCTATTAGGAACACTTGTACACCTGCATATTCATGCAGTTATCTGATCAGCTAATCACGTGATGGCGGCAGCATCAAGCAAAAAATCATTCAGATCCAGTTCAAGAGCTTTAGTCAAGGTTCATATCCATCAGAAGGGGGTAAAAATGTGATATCTGTAGCAAGGTAGTTGGTGTCAGACAGGCCTGTTTGAGTACGGTTAGAAATAGCCAAGCCCCTGGGATTTTCATACACAATAATCTCTAGAGTCTCCAGTGAATGGAAGTTCTGCAGGCAGAAACACCTTGTTAATGGGAGGAGACTGGTCAGACTAGTTTCAGCTGCCTGGAATGTGATGGAACTCGGGGAGACCAGAAAACCCCCTACTCTTTACAGCTGTGGTGAGCAAAAAGGTATAATCTACCTGAGGATGCCTTTCGGATGAGTGGTGAAACGTCAAGTATCTTCAAGCAAGTCCAGTTGCTCTTTTTTTTTTTAACTACAGTATCTCAGAATACATATCAAACCTTGTGGCAGACACTGGGCCCTACAACAAAGCACTATATCTTGGTTTTATTTACAATGGACATGAATGAGAATTTCAGGCTACAGTGGACACACAAACTGGATAGTTGAAGATAAAACTGTCATTTGTTCTAAAAAAAAAAAAATCTCCATTTCTGTTGCCACAGAGAGATGGTAAGGTCTGAATCCATGTGCCCAATCTGCTTCGTATCAATGTTTCAGGCTGGTGACGGTGTGTAGAATGTGTTCTTGGGAAACTTTCCAGCGCTAAGGAACTCATGGAAATGGTGCTTTATAAGTTTATCATCATCATCACTGGAACCCTGATTGCCAGTCAAGCAGCACTTGAATGCCACAGCTTATGAGCATCATCACTGACCACATGGTTTTTTATAATGGTTACATCTAGCATAATGTCATATATCCCAAAGCACAAGTTGTCTTCAACTGTTTCCATTAACATGAGTTCAGTGGTCTGCTCAGTCACCAGATCTGACTCCAGTAGGGTAACTGTGGGTCATCGGAGATCAGGAGATCCGTAGTGTGAACGTACAGCTGACCAATCTGCAGTAATTGTGGAATCCTTGCCATGAAGAATTGAGGTGGGACTTAAATAGCCAGTGAGTGTATATGACACTAAACAATGCATTTAATGTGGATTAGTTGGCTTGAGAATGTCTCAGGTTCCGCAGGAGGGGCTTGAATCTTTGGCTGAGGATCTTGACTGACCTCAGCCTGTTACCACTGCAACCCATATCAGGAAGAGTGGGAGGAAAATGAAAGGGTTGTACAGGGTAATGCTTTTGGGCTTATTATGCTATTCCTCCTGGATATACGTATAGTTCCCTCCACAATTACTGGCACCCCTTGTAAACATTAGTAAAAAAAAAGGGTTAGAAAAATAAATCTACTTTTTGCTGAAGTAGCTTCATCTCACACTGAAAAATCCAACCTTAAAGTGAAATAAATTTATTAAGACAAAAATCCCTCATCAAGAAATAATTATTTCAATAAAAATGTGTGCCACAATTATTGGCAGCCCTGCCCTGCAGATTGTACAACCTCCCTTTGTCAGTAAAACAGCCCCAAATCTCTCCTATAACATTGTATAAGGTTGGAGATCCAGAGCAGAGCATCTGAGCCCATTCCTCTTTACATAATCTCTCCAGATCATCCAGGGTCCTTGGCCCTGTCTTGTGCTCTCTCTCCTCTTCAGCTCATCCAACAAGTTTTCACTGGGGTTCAGCTCAGGGGACTGAGATGGCCAGGGCAGAAGTTCGATTCTGTGCTCAGCGAACCTTTAGTGTGTTGATTTGGCATATGATTCGGATCATTGTCCTGCTGGAAGAGCCAATGATGGCCCAGTTTTAGTCTCCTGGCAGAGGAGCCAGATTCTGATGTAAAATGTCCTGGTGTTTCATGGAGTCCATGATGCCATGGACCCTAAGAAGGTTTCCAGGGCCTTTGGAGGAAAAACAGCCCCAGAACCTCCACCATATTTTACAGTTCGGATTGGGTTCTTTTTATTATAGCCATCCTTCTTTTTTCACCAAACCCACCACGAGTGTTTATTGCCAAGAAGATCCATTTTTGTGACATTAGACCCAGTGGCGTAAGAGGGTCGCTGCGGGCCCCGGTGCGACATGCGGAATGCGGGCCCCCTAGTGGTCATAGTGACAACATTAAATGTGCCTACAATCCTCAAGAACCAGTACAGTTTATATCCTCCCTATGCTTCTGTCGCTTCTGAGAGCCGCTTTTGTGTTTGAAGGGCATTTCGCTGGCAAAGATGCAGCCATCAAAGACAGGCTGCCGAGATCAGATCAGCACACCCAGAATTCCTTGTAATCTCCATAGAAACAACTATTTTTCGCGCACTTTTGACGTTTGAGAGAGAGAATGACTGACAACAAACAATGATGAGACCATTTTATTTTATTTCACTGGTTCA
>JAODXR010000009.1:14277417-14289078 GCA_028877395.1 Cathorops festae
GGAAACCGGAGCACCCGGAGGAAACCCACGCGGACACGGGGAGAACATGCAAACTCCACACAGAAAGGCCCTTGCCCGCCACGGGGCTCGAACCCGGACCTTCTTGCCGTGAGGCGACAGCGCTAACCACTACACCACCGTGCCGCCCTACCCCTGCATGTAATCATGAATTAAAAGGCACTCACTGAGCTCAAACTGTGAAACTGTACCTGATGTCTTTGGCTAAACAGGATAGCAAAGCATTAAAAACAAAAAACACGATTCACAAGTAAATCTAGGCATAAAATATAAAAAGGACATGTGTAATGTTTCCTTCACTTTTTTCAAGGTGCTTGATAACTTCTAACCTTCAACTTTGACTTGGGGGGAGGTTTAGTTTTAGGCTTTCTACAGGTTTGTGTGGAAGGTTTCTTTGGCATGCCCGAGGGAAAGCAAAAGATTTTATGGATACCCAAATACTTTCTAAAACACAAGGGTGATGACAATGCTGACAAAAAGACCTGCTGGTATTTCATCTCCGACTTCACACAACTAAGATTGACAGCAAAACGACAAGGTCCGTTCAAACCAGTTAATCTTAAAACCCCAAACAATAAAAATCAAATCGCTTTAAAATCCTCATGCCTGGCAATATGAGTGCATGATTTCACAACAACGACGAAGACTACAGACTACTTTTCTACTCTCGTTACCATATTACACAACACACTGCACTCAAGTTGTGGCAAATACGAATACCATTCTTGAAGACAAACTACTATTCAACATTCTAGCTGAAGAGGAACATTGACCTGATTCACTTTGGGCATAACAGCAAGCTGGAAATGTGACAGGATGGGAACCTATGCATGTTTAAGTTGGGTTCATTTTGGCATTTTGTCGAGGATTATTACTACCCTTTGTGTAAATGTCTGTTCAACGTCCCATTACTCTTTATATCCTTCAGTTCAAATGCTATGGAGTTCATCAAATGGCCAAAATGTTCTCTGTATTCATCATACATAATGGACATGCTTTTTAAACAGTTAGTGGGGGGTTGCAGACGGTTAGATTTCTTGGATTCACAGAAATCAACTGAGCATCTTATAAGCTGTAGTGTTAGACAAATTCTAGCTCTGCATGTGGGCCAATTAACGCTCATGCACAGATAGAATAGCTATTGACCTGAGCAATGTTTATCTATACCTCACATGCTATATGTGAGAAAAAGCAGGGAGACAGAAAGACAAAACTGGGGTAGAGTCAAGCAGAGTGTGCCATTCAGCTGATTCTAGGTGCCTGTCTGCATTTGGGGTGGGGGTTGCTGGCACTGGTACTCTGGGGTCTATGTGTAGGATAGGTGGGAGCCGTTGGATATCTGAGACGTGATGCTGGTGCTCCTGCTCATGTTCTGCTCACTGTGATCCCCTGATGTGGTCCTCCTGAGGGCCTGTGGACTGTTTTTCATGGCCATACTCCCGCTACTCTTTGGCACAGCCCCCAGGAGGCCCCCCGCTGCATGGCTCCACTGCGGAGGTGCTGCTCCTGAGACAGATGCTCCCCAGACCTGCTGGCCAGGCGCTCCTCCCTGATTTGCTTGATACTGATGGCCAGAGCAAGAGCTCCACTGGGAACTAGCCGAGTGGGACCAGTTGGGTGGCGCTCCAGGAAAGCTGTTGTTGAGTGACTCGGGGGAGATGTTAGCCAGCACCATGTTGCTGAAGCCGAGGCGCAAGCTCTCGGAGTCAAAGGCCTCAATCTCTCGAGCTTGACGCTCCAGCAGGCTCCGGATACGCTCGGAGCGATCATTCTGCAGAGACTGCATTTCATCTTCAATCTGTGGGCCACAATGTACAGGACATTGTCATCAACAACATAAAGCAGGCAGCGCAAGTACATGTTTGAACACATGTACATACAGTCTCCACTGAAAGTATTGGAGTGCCAAGGCCAAATCTTTTGTTTCTGCTATACACGGAAGACATTTGGGTTTGAGAGCAAAAGATGAATGAGACAGAAGAACAGAACTTCAGCTTTCATTTCCTCATATGTATACATCTAGATGTGTTACGCAACTTGGAACACAGTACCCTTTGGTTTGAACTCCCTTATTTTTCCAGCAATCAAAAAATGCTGGAACATGTGACTGACCAGTGTTTCTTACTGCCCAGGTTTGCCCTGTTAGAATGATTGTTGAAAACAATTAATAACCCCCTAAACAAGCAACAACTTTATATTAAAAAAAAAAAGCTGTGGTATAAGCTGTGAAAAGGAGAATGCAACAGTTTGGTGATGTCAGTGGGCTGTCAGCCCGATGCAGTTACTGCAAGCAAGGGATATGCAACCAAATATTAACTCTACCCCTTAACGACGACCCCGTCTATGCACCATAATGACATTTGACGACTCTGAATTTGCCCCTCCATACGAAACAAGCTTTCTGATTGAAAGTTGCAGTCATCATCAGGAATCCCTCGATATGAGTAGGCTTGTCCACAGAGTTAGTAGGACTGGGTTACTTATGCACCCTACGGTGGTTCATGAGGCCAATACGGGAGGCGCAAGTCACTGGCACACTGGACAGATGAATAAGGAAGTGGTTGGAGGAGTTGCCCTTTCACGCTCCTTATGATTTTGGCACTTCTCCTCTTGCCTGCATCGTCTGGCAAGTTCAAAGGAGGTAACACCCTCATGGGTCGCTCTTCTCCATCGCGGGCGATCCGAGGCAAGCTCTTCCCAGTTGTCTACACTGATGTTACAGGTTTTCAGAGAGGCCTTAAGATTGTCTTTAAAACGCTTCCTCTGCCCTCCTATCGATCTTGCTCCAGAGCTGAGCTCGCCATAAAGAATTTGCTTGGGGAGGCGCGTGTCATCCATTCTGACGACATGCCCTGTCCAGCGGAGTTGGTTTTGAACTACCATCGCCTCTATGCTTCTGCAGTCGGCTTCCTCTAGTACACTATTATTCGTTCGGTGTTCCATCCAGCTAATGGCTAGAATGCGGTGCAGACAGCGCTGATGGTACTTTTCAAGGGTTTTTAAGTGGCGCCTGTAGGTGGTCCAGGCTTCCGAGCCATAGAGGAGGGATGGTAGTACCACGGCTTTGTAGATCTTCACCTTGGTTTCGGATTGTATGCCTCTCTTCTCAAATACCCTCTCGTGCATTCGTCCAAGGGCATAACTACCACATATCATATAAACAGCACAACGTACTCTTTCGGATTATACTAGTTGCTTCTCAAAGTGGTGTTGAGTAATCCGGTTTTGAAAACACAGCACATACTGTACAGCAATGAGGATTATTTTCAGTTTGATCCCTTTAGTTTTCCAAATACTGCTGCTTGGCATTGCAGCTCAGTTCCTCCCAGTAGGAAGTTTTCCTTCTCCAAAAATCCAACACATCTGTTACAAAGTGGTAACCACAAACCCACGTTTCAGGGCCTGGATTCCAGGTGTTTCTATGAATTGCAACAACAACTCTTTGCTTTTCTTTAGCTTTCTGTAGTCTGTAAGACACTGACTCTGAGTTCTTGTTAGAAGAAGAAGAAGAAGAAGAAGAAGAAGAAGAAGAAGAAGAAGAAGAAGTAACCTTTATTTGTCACATGCACACTTCAAGCACAGTGAAATTAATTCTTTGCATTTAACCCATCTGAAGCAGTGAACACACACACACACACACACACACACTCAGAGCAGTGGGCAGCCACACCAGAGTGCCTGGGGAGCAGTCAGGGGTTCGGTACCTCGCTCAAGGGCACCTCGGCCCAAGGCCGCCCCACATCAACCTAACCGCATGTCTTTTGTGTTATTAGTGAACCAAGTGTGAGTAGAAAACAATGACTCGGTGAAAATTCCAACACCCAATGTTAACTGAACCCAAACCCAGTAAAGCAGGGTAGGATAGGTTCTCCTCTGATGCTGTATCCAACTGTTAAACCAGAATGTCATCCACAAGATCTCCTCACAGCACCACAGCTAAACATCCTGTTAGTAAACTGGCAATGTGGGGTGCAGTATCGGGCTGCCAGGTCACTGGTGCTGTTTTCTGGGATCTCCCCAACCTGTGCTGGAAATGTTTACACTCCACAGGGGCAGTAAGTTGCACCTGCTGGCCAACACTTTTCCTCAATGACAGATGGCACAGAACTGAAGAGCTTTCCTGGTGGACAAAGATGTCCATCACAGCACCAGTAAGTAGGCCATGACCACATCAAGAGCTCTACCAAAGGGCAAGAACATGAAGACCTTTCACAAGGAACTGGAAGATTTGCAGTCTGAATATTAAGGAGCGCTGTGAGAGAACTGGGTTATTGTGCAAGTAAGTCAATGACAAGAGTGGTTATTGGTTGCCCCCTAATGGGAGTATTTGGTATGACAAGTGCAAAGTGAATAAAAAGACATTTAAGAGAAATTTAGAGCAAAAGTAACGGTAGAAAAAAGATATGAGAAAGTATCAAGGTTTGTTGGGTTTGGGATTTTATCTGGAGCTTACAAGCCTGTCAAGTATTCAGAAATAGATAAAGTATGGAGCTGATGCCTTTGCACTCGTTCACTCTCAGTCTTTCCATCATCTCATCCTTCTATCTGTGTGGATGGAGGATGAAAATAAAAAACAGATTTCAACAAACACAGCACAATCACAGTGGCTCTGTGTGTGTGTGTGTGTGTGTGTGTGTGTGTGTGTGTGTGTGTGTGTGTGTGTACAAAGTTTCTCTGTAATCCAAAACAGATGATGGAGTGTTTGCCATCTATTCACCAAGAACACCAATAACCTGTCCAAATGCACGGGCGCACACACACACACACACACACACACACACACACACACACCATGTACTGAAAGTACAAAGTAGAACATTCAAGAAAGGCACTCCAGATTTATTGTGTGTAGCAGACAGTGACGTGTTTCTCACTTCAGCATGATACTGAGGAGCGTTTCACTCCAACAAAACCAACACTGCTGTAGCTGATTCACTCCTACACACACACACACACACACACACACATCAGTGTCACTGCTATACAGAGTAAATTACCACCTGAATTTTATCTGCTCATGATATGGGAGGCGCCAGTACTTTTACTGAGTGACGTGTTGTCAGTAGGAGCGCTGAAACCAACAGCGCTAACCAAACTACAAACATGGCTGCCGAAGACTACAATGACCAAGATTCACAGTGCCCCCTGTCACCGGAGTATTGAGCTCAGCTGTCTGTCATTAGGTCAATTACCACCACGCTACTGAAGCCCCTCCCTCACTCCGCCCCAGTGTGACGTATCATTCTGCTTCCCCAGTCCATGGCGAGCCTTTGTATTCTCTGCCTAATCGCTAATTATTGTGACTCTCGCTATCCTTCTCACGTTTCTTCTTCTTCTTCCTGGTTTTGTGTACATTACTCCGTTTGCTGATCGACCAACCCTCGCTCGCCTACTGACTACGATTTCCGCTTTCCGATTTGGCTCTATGCTGTTGGTTTGTTGCTTCTTCCTGCAGTGACATCTTTAAGTGCCTGCATTCTAGCAGGATACGTCGCCTTAACATGGATGTAGCAGAAGAAGCCAGATAGACCACTGAATGCTCAGAGAAGATTGTTAGGAGAACATCATCAGATGCTCGCTGATCTCAACACGCGGATGACACAACTTGCAACTGTGGGATTCCATCTTGGAGAGGCTTACGGCTTTGCAGTGGAAATTGGATCATTTTGGAGACCAAAATGGACAAAGTGGACATACGGCAATACGGAGTAGGCGGGCAAAGGAATGCGTCCGCTCACCAAGACTAAACAAATTCCAATCTTATCTGTTTCGGCTCCCTTCACCAACACTGGCCTTGGCTAAGGCCATTGCTGGGACAACAGTTCCCCTGGAGAACACTGCTGTTAGACTCTCTCGTATTTTCTTCCCCCCCTCTTCCCGTGGTCGCTGCTTCACCCCCAGTGTGCCAGGTGGGTGCGTGACCAGCACCATCATGGCTGCAGGAGCGGACGGCTGCTTGCTGCACTGGGTTACCTCTACCTCCTCCCCAAAACCCCCTCCCCCCCTCAAGTCCCGAGTTTTCATGTTGTAAAGTACTTGTGTTATTTGTGCTTATGTGCTGAGGTTTTTTAATGTTCCCACACTGTACTCCTGACAGGAGCATAATGTGGGAGTTGCTTTTTTCTTCTCTCTCCTCATGTTACTACTGTGTTTCCTTTTCTTTTATCCCTGTCTTCCTGTCCTGTTTCCCCTCTGTAAGGACAGGTTGATGGTCAATTTCACTGGTACAGTGATCATGAAAGGATTCATTCATTCATTCATTCATTCATTCAAAACATCAGGCCATTTCCAGACTATAGAATTTCTAGACATCTCCTTAGGCAGCAACCTGATGCTTCACTGCCTCTCAGTAAAAATCACATTGCTTCAGAGATGTCATGAGAAGTGCAAGAGGCAAAAGCAATTTCAAAAAAAGGAAAAGTTTCTATGTTTGGGCATCTCAATTACGCATACGTCTTATTCCCCAGGGATGCTCCTTTATATCCAAGCTTCTTGACCACTCTAAATCTGTAGAGAACTCCATGATGGGGTGAGCTTGGATACAGGCTGCAGCTCTAAACACTGGTTCTGGTCTATTTCTGTGAGGTAAATGGAAAGGTATTTCATTCTTCTATAATGACAATGTGGGATCTCCATTAGCAATTAAGCTGGTCACAGATGCAGCCCCTTCTGTTGATTGGGGGAGTTTTCAACAATCAGTGTTTTGCTGATGCATAGCCAAACAACTGTCATTCTTGTTAGCTAACACGTCTTCCACTGCTATAATGGAATGTATCCAATTATCTATCTCGTCTTCTGTGGGGTAAACAGTGACCAAGAAGCAGTCCTGTTTTCATGACAATAAGGCAGCTGTAAACATCACTAATGAGGGTGCTCCTCAGTTCCATTATTAATAAATTTGTGATGTGCCACATGTGGTCCTCTGCATGAATAATTTCATAATTTGAACAGCCTATGTTCCAGGCTTGGACAACAATGGCTGATTTTTGGCCCACTTTGAATTTCAGAATTTTGCCAATTGTGACTGGAAGCAGTGCCGTCCAGCCTGCCTGCCCTGTTCATTCAAACTGTGCTCAATTAAACAATAAATGGTATTGTTTAGCTGCTCAGGCTCCCTGTATTAACTTACTTGCAAAGTTGCCCCAACCAGCATTCTGTGAAGCTTCAACTCACCTTACCATATTTCATCTTGGTTTAACTTGCTTCCTACTAATTGTTCAGTGAGCTGCTCCTGCTAGCTCTTCCATGAAAACATGGAAGACCCGGGAGGTCTGCTTGGTGTGGTGTTTTTTTTTTCTGCAGCTCTCCCTGCTTTAGCCTTTCCATGTAGGCACATGTTATGCAGGGAGGTATGCTCTCCCTACCCCTAAGGCTTTCCACATGTGCACATGAAAGGGCAGGGAGGTCCCAGAACAGAACCATCCACCTTGTTGCAAATATTGCAATGCAAATAAGGTTCCTTGATGAAAGGGGTCCTGACAGAAATTGAGTGTAGCATAGTTCTGCCAGGCCATGAAGTCAAGCTCAGCCCTCAATCCCAGCTACAGCAGCTGATCTCCAGCCAGCCAGCCCACATCAGCTGTCAGCTCAGCTGATTCCTTTCTATGCATTCTATTGGCCTATCTCTCATAGAGAGCCTTATTTAAGCTGCTTTAACCTGCTAACATTTGCTGCATCCTCTACAAGCCATTTTGCAACCGACCTCCACTCCAACTCTTTCCCTGTATGCCATCTGACTTTAATCAATGTCATTTCTGTCTCATTGATGCCTGCTCACAACCCAGTCCAGGCCACCTTCTTCCATTGCTCCATGGTCCAATTCTGATGATCAAAGTTCTGTTGTTGGCACTTTCCTTGGTGGACAGGAGTCAGCCTGAGTGTCCTGACCAGTCTGCAGCTACTCAGCCCATACAAAGCAAGCTGTGATGCAGTGGACATTCTTGCTCCTTTCTATCATAGCCAGCATTAACATTTTCAGCATGTTGTGCTGCAGGTGCTCCTCTGTGGGTCACTGATTATCTTTCCTTAGACCACTGATTATCTTTCCTTAGAGTGTTACACATGTGGCTTGCTCCACTGCCTGATTGTTTTATTTGTTTTCATATAACTCAGAACAATAAAACTCTAAAATCAGGTCAGGTGTGATGTCCTTCCTTCAAAATACACAACGCAGAGAGAAATTGGGAGAGGGGAAACGACCTCCATTACACTGACAGAACTGTTGTTGTAAGAATAGTGGGATAGATGAAGAAATTCACTTTTGCAATCCTATTGTTCCTTTTAAATCAAACACTCAGTCAATTTTTAAAAGAAAAGTTGTGGTCCATCCAATTTGTATAAAAGCAGAGATTTTTTATTTTATTTTATGGTATGACACTTCACTCAGCTTAGCAGCTGGACTGCCAGTTACTTGGCAGGACGCTGGTGGAGAGCACTGAGGAGAGCAGAGATTCCCATAACTACAGATCATTCTATCACTTGATTATACAGAGTGAGTTCAAGGTTACATTTAAGCTTAACAAATTATGTCTTGTGTTGTATGCAAGTCGCCATTGTTGAAATAATAAGAAGCATGGTTTCTTGGATGGGAAGATGATTGTTGTTGTTGGCAGCATAAGAAATGTGCAAACTCAGGAAATCAAGTGGAGACACCATTGTCCCAAAGCTTCCACATTCTGATCTCACCACCAGTTGCACTGAGCATGTAGTTGGATCACATAAACAGTAAGCATGTCCATGTGATTTTTCATATAAACATTATCATTTTTTCATTTGTTATTGCTCATCTGCTTTGCTCTTTACGCATTTAAAAGTAAACTCCTTCCATGTTCATGTCTAATGAGTCTTGTTTTTGTGGATAAAGATGACAAGGATAGAAGGAAAAAAGATCATTGCATGGAAAGTGGTTCTGCTGAAGACAGTTTTGCATGTTGGTCACCCTATTTTTTATTTCTTTTATTTTTTTACATAAGCTTTAAAGATATCCCTTTTCATATCCCAAGCAGCCCAGTGGTCCTGGTTCCCAAGATCGACAGGTCGGTCCGGTTCTGTGTGGACTATAGAAAGGTCAACACGGTGTCTAAATTTGATGCATACCCAATGCCTCGCATTGATGAGTTGCTTGATAGGTTAGGTACTGCTCACTTTTATTCGACACTGGATCTAACAAAGGGATATTGGCAGATCTCCTTGACTCCTCTATCCCAAGAGAAAATGGCCTTTTCTGCACCATTTGGATTCCATCAATTTGTCACACTCCCTTTTGGGTTGTTTGGGGCACCCGCTACGGTCCAGCAGCTTCTGGACAGGGTCCATAACATGAGTCCATAAGTTCTAAAGTCACTGAGGCGAGCGGGCCTCACAGCTAACCCAAAAAAGTGTGCGATTGGGTGGGTGGAAGTACGGTATCTGGGGTTGCAGTTGGGTCATGGGCAGGTGCATCCCCAAATTAACAAGGCTGCAGCAATTGCAGCCTGCCCAAAGCCCAAGACCAAAAAGGAGGTGAGAAAGTTCTTGAGACTGGCTGGCTATTATCATAGGTTTCTACCTAATTATTTGGATGTTACCAGCCCGCTAACCGATCTCACTAAAAAGGGGGCTCCAGATCCATTCCAGTGGACAGAGCAGTGCCAACAGGCCTTCTCTGAGGTAAAAGCTGCACTGTGTGGGGGGCTATTATTGCACTCCCCTGACTTCTCTCTCCCCTTTATTTTGCAGACTGATGAATTGGACAGAGGGCAGGGGGCTGTTTTGACCCAGGAGGTAGAGGGCGAGGAGCGACCTGTGCTGTACATCAGACAGAAACTCTCAATGCGTGAAAGCAGGTACAGCACAATTGAGGAGGAATGTCTCGCCATCAAGTGGGCGGTCCTCGCCCTCCAATACTACCTGCTGGGGCACCCTTTCACTCCCTGTTCAGACCACGCAGCCCTCCAGTGGCTCCACCACATGAAGGATGTCAAGGTGCGGATCACACTTTGGTATCTCACCCTCCATCCATTTAAGTTTGAGGTGATCCATAGGCCAGGGGCGCAGATGGTGGTGGTGGACTTCCTGTCCCATCAGTGGGGGGGTGAGTCAGCTTCAGGCCAGATGGTTACCCAGCCTGAGTGTGGCGGTGGGGGTATGTGGCAGAGGGGGCATGGCCAAGCAGCAGTCAGTGAATGGAGGGCAGGGTCGGGGAAGGTAAGTAGCGAAGTCATTCCATCTGCTGTGAATTACTGTGTGTCTCTGTTTGTTTGTTACAGGGACGAGGCATAAAAGGAGAGAGAGAGAGAGCAGAGAAAGGGAGCTCTCTCCCCAACCACAATGCATGTGTGTGTGAGTGAGGAATGAATAAAAGGAAGCAAACAAGCTGAAAAGCCCGAATAAAGATATTGTATGAATATCAACTCTCGCCTGCCGTGCTTCTGTGCTACACCCACGTCAGAAACTGTTACACTTAGTAACACCCTTTATATAGGTTTGTCCTTTAATTATCACTTGTCTGCATGTGTTTAATTGATGGAGGCCAATCATAACATTTTTTTCCTTCCACCAAGATGCAGCCTGTAGCAGTAATATCAATGGACAGCAGGTGGGGCAGTTTAACTCAAATATTAACACATTGTAAAGATATCTTTTTCAAATAAATACAATCAACAAAAATATCCAGTAGAAGAGTAAATTAGTCAAATATATTTTAACAATTTTTGAAACATTGATATAAGAATAAACCATTTTAAAATAAATACATGAATGCATTGAAGTGTTGAACCAGAGTCCAGCCAACTTAATATCTGATAATGAGTTGATACTTTCTGATTAGTAATCAAGGAATAAACCTCTGTGTGTGGTTATCAGTAAAATAATCAGTAATTAAGCAGAGTGTCACGTCTGCACTGGAATTCACTCAGAACTTCACTTCCCAGAAGACAATGTGGCCTACAAACATGGCCACCATGGACTACGACTCCCAGCAACTGCACTCACTTTTACTTTCACAGTCACCCAATGACTGATTGCACTCAGCTGGACTCAATTACCATCACACACACAATATCAGTTCACTGTCGGAACAAGGAATTTTCTCAGAATTCAATCAGTGTTCTTGTCTTTATCTTTGATTACATTTATGTTCTTGTTTTGCTCTTCTGATATTACATTTTTGATTTGCCTGCCTGTGATTAATAAACTTCTCGCTGCATTTGCATCCTCCTGCAGTCTGATTTCCTGACACGGAGTTACTGTAACCACCCTGAAGATGCTCCTGAAGCACGTCTTAAAGGGTTTTTTACTTTTCTCACAGCAGTTTGCTGAAAATTATTTTATATTTATTAAAGATTTATCTAATTTTTATGGTGGTAGTTCAGTGTGAATGTACAACATGTAAATATGAACAAATTAAACCATGTGGCAGCTAAACAGGAAGTGATAGATCAGACAAAAAATGTGGCAGAATTAAAGATACTAATGAGCAAAAATCTTTTTTTTTTCTTTTTCAAATTGTCAGAGGTGATCAAAGATGACATGAACAATGAAATGTCTTGGAATGTGACCAACATTGTTTTCCTGAAAATGTCAAAATGTAACTGAAAAAAAAAAAAAAAAAAGCCGTAATATGTGATAGAAAACATCCTTTAATATGTCTGAAAATAAAACCAA
>JAODXR010000009.1:16136397-16149024 GCA_028877395.1 Cathorops festae
GTGCTCCAGTCACAGTGTCCTCGGTGCCCTGAAATGCAACAAGTGTTCATCAGCTTCCAATCAGCTGCTAATGCATAATAATAATAATAATAATAATAATATTAATAATAATAATAATAATAATAATAATAAAATCGTTTATGACCATATATCCATTCAGAACTATATTAATTTTATAAGCTGTGCCATTTTTTTCCACACTGAGGCATGAATAATTTCAAGAAATAAAAACGTTTTGCAACCAGCAATTTATTTTAAACTAATTTAGTGATTCGTTTCTAATTGATTCTGTTAGACTGACAGCATAGAAAACGATATATTTAGGCTTATTTGATTTCAGCAGTCTAAGATTGTGATGAAAATAAATACAGTATATCTCTCACACAACGCGCATGTTACACACCCAGTACAATTCAGAGAGACTGTGCTTCTCTGAAGAACTTAAAGAAACTGCATAATAACTCAGAAAAAAAGATACACGGGTCGATCTTTAGATGAAACTGAACTACAAAAAAAACATGTACAGATATTACAGATATTAATTAACGACACATGCTTTGCAATTATAATGACGCATTTTAATCACCCGGGCCCGCATTTAATATTCAACCCAAAAAACGAGTGATTATTTTCCCCATCTCGACCTCTGAACAAAAGCAAACGAAAAACGAGGTTGCGGCACTTGAAAAAATTATAATATAATTATTAAATATAAATTAAGCATATACAGTACTGTCCAAAAGTCTTAGACACCCTCATTTGTTTTAGTCTAGAATTTATTTTCTGACCTGTACATTACTGAGACAGTGCAGGAACATTTTAAATTCCAAACATTAGTTTTCCAGCACAAAATTAAATGCTACAGAAAAATGTTTGTATGTCAATAAATAAAACAGCATATTACATTTCAGACAAAAATCATAATGCTGAGTTTTGGTGCAAAATGAAGATGCGAGTGTGACAGTCAGAGTGTCCAAAAGAACTGGGTCTGGTTCTGTAAGATGCTCAGTAAAACCTACAGCTCATTTCATTATAAAACTGCACTCACTGGACCTGAGACTGCTAAAGCAAACTGTCATCACACACTTTGTTTCATTTACTATTGTTTGCTGCTCTTTATATTAATTTTTTATTCTGTAGAAACTTTTGATTTCATTATTTCCAAAGGTATCTTTGCTCTACAGTATTTAAACAGTGTATGCAAATTCTGTAAATTACAGTTAGTTAAATTATTTATAAAACAATGCAATAAATGAACATGTCATGAGCTCGATGTGATTCCAAGTTACTGAAAGGTCTCAGCTTTATTTCTATTTAATTTTCAACCTGCATGCGAGTTCAAAGGAGCCTGGTCAAGATGATCCTTTTTAAGACAGTTTATCAATAATTAATTTTTGAGCTCACAAAACAGGATGGACTGCTTTGTGCTACACAAAAAGGGATTTATTATTGTTAAGTTTACATGGAGGTATAAATATGTAATATAATAATTTGTACATTACTGGTGTCAGTAAACTAAGTGGATATGAGAGTGTTCTGTGATGCATGTCCTGAAGCAGCAGCAGGTGTGTGTGTGTGCGCGTGTGTGTACTTTTTTTTTTTTGCACTTGTTCACCATGGTTAAAATATTGAGGCTGAGTGCATGTGCCAGTCCCCTTGGAGTCATGAAAAGTAGATTTTTATACTTCTTCTGAAAGGTCAGATGAATGCCAACCAAGTTCAAGATTCCTTCTCAGCCCTACACTATTTCAAGCTGCTGCTCTGATTTATAGCACCCTAGTCACCCAAACTTATCTTCCAAACAGAAAGACCTGACAGTGGACCAGTGGGAGGAGAGAGAAATTCTGCCACCTCTCACCATCTGCCCTGACATGATTGTCTCTCTCTCTGTGTGTGTGTAGTGTACGACTCACTTCCAGGGATCTTCTCAGCCATCAGTGGGCTCAGCTAGCAGACGGAGTACAGCCCTCGCTGCAGAGAGGCTCGTACATGTGTGTGAGTTTGTTCCTGCATGTCTGCTGCTCATCTGGTCAGTGCATGACAGGAGATCTGCAGAAAGGAAAGATTAAACTTGTTCCTTTGTGTCATATCCTATCTCAGACTCTCCACTCCTTAGTGATGTACAGGTGCCAAGGGTTTACAAGAAGGTTCTGGGATATTAGAGCTCAGCAAAGAATATAGAATAAGATTTTAAGAATAAGACTGGGATTTTGTAAAATTTATAATTCTTCTGCTCCTACACACCATCACCTTTCTCAGAACTCTTTACACACTTAAAACACGTCAATTACTCAACATGTTAGTCACAATTAAAATTTCATTTAATAACTCATTATCTCACAGGATATGAGTCAGTACATAGTGAGATTCTTCAGCCTGTATTGTACCAGATGTTTTTTGTGTTTTAAGACTGATTATAATAAAGGTTACTGTTATGACGCAGTATCGGCTTCGTTGCTGGTTTTGTCTATGTGCAGGGGTTTGGTAAGGTTCATGAAATTCATTGTTTAGGACTATTACATTACTGACAATACTGTAATTCAACCACATTCCTGTAGATTTCAAAAACATGCCTCATTCCTCACTTGGCTGTTTAAAGAGAATTAGATGACAAAGGAATGCAACTTGATTAAAAGTAAAATACACCATAACAACTGAATACACAGTCTTGTTTTATTTTTCTAAATAGTCAGTTAATACTACCAAAAAAAAAAAACCCCACACACAAACTCAAAGAACTAAAATAAGCTAAAATACCTGCTTTCACCTGTTTAGGTTTGTGCAATTAAGAGAACACTGGAACATGTTGTAATCCCTTTAGAAGTACAGTAATTGAATTGAAATGTAAATGATTAGAGTTTCTAGCTCAGCCTCTACATTTTATTTCTTTCCTCTCCCTTCATTCGGTGTCCCAGCTCAGTACTTGCTATTGACACACAACCATAAATGGTCAGAATGAACAGTTCATCCTTTAAAGTAAATCAACACAAAACATTTGACAGATCATTTCAATTGCAAGGATTTATAGTCAACAGGATTAAATCAGTGTCATTTGAAAGCATATTACAGTTCACAAAAATCATGTGCAATGCATTGATGGCAATACAGTCATGCCAATATTGACCTTTGTAAATCATTCAGCAAGTGAGGCCAGCAATCCCTTCACATCACATGCACCTCAGTGCTGCTGCATGCACCACGCTGTCCAGGCCAACCAGAACAGCTTTCATTACACCGCAAGCTGAGCTGAAAGCTATTACAGCAAAACCTTCATCGATATCACCGGATATCTTTATTTATGTCCTGTCATGTTATGTCCTGTCTAATCCAGTTCAAGAGAATAGCTCCTTTAGAAAAGTCTGATAAGAGTGTGTGCATGTGTATGTTTGTTCAGAGAGATAAAGATTTGCTACGTCATTATTAACTCCCTCTAAACACATTACACACAGACCTCCCACACCTAAAGAGATGCTGAGCAAAAAGGTTTCACAAGGCATATCCTAAACATTTATAACAGGAAATCAACACTAAGTGGCTCATTTACTAGGAAATAATTAACCCTGCAGTAATCAATGCATTAAAAAGGCAAACATAGGACATCCATCACACACACACACACCCTGACAAAGCCACTCATTTTAGATGAATTTAGTCCAAAAGACACCCACCACCCAAAAAAATAAAAAATCATTCATGGACATAATGGAACAGAGAATCAAATATACAGAGAAATTATATGTAACATTATAATATAACTAGCAGTTTAGCCTACATTTGCAACCAATAATAATAATAATAATAATAATAATAATAAAGATCGGAAGAAAAAACAGTTTAGTTATATTTCCTCTCAAGGAATTATATAAAATACTAAAATAGAGTGAAAATATTTTATGTCTTATGTGATAAATGTAATGTTTGTATGGTTTTGTATGATTGTAAAATGACATTTAATGTAAATAGCATAATTATACTTAATACAAAGGCAAAATTAAGATTTAGCAATAAGTCGAATAAAGTTTGCATTAAAACGCAGTGTGTCTTGATCTCCCTCTGAAATGTACACTAGCAGTCAAACGCTTGCACACACCGTTTCCTCAGCTTTATTATTTTCTACTATAATGTAATGCAGATAGTAAAACAAAGAAATTTAACTTGTATGGAATTATACAGCGAGCAGGAAAAGTGTTCAAATATTCCACTATTTTTTACATTTGAAATTCTGTATCTCTGATGAAGCTTTGCACACTCCTGGGATCTTCCTGAACGAGCTACACCCACAAGGCTTTTCTACAAATTTCCCAAAAGGCTGAGTATTTATTCGACATGGAAAATAAGTTTTTAGGGGAAAATACTGTGTTGAATTAAAAAACATAAAAACAATACTTACTTGTTAAAATGATCTCTTGATTCAGAAATACATTTGGCATTAACATCAGTATTTAAATTTGCCATAGAAATAAATTTCAATGAGAAGTCTTTATTGAAAACACATATTAAGCCAAAGAAAACACATATTCAAACTGAAATGTCCAAACTTTTGACTGAAAGGAATCAAGACACAAAGAACATGTTGAATAATAAACACACACATGAAGTTACGGCATGAACGCACACCAATGCCCCATGATATACTGGGATGAAAATGTCTCGACTGCACACGAGAAAATTTTCAAACTATTCAACATCTTGTATTTGAGAGAGGGACAAAATGGCAGCTGTGGCAGACTTTACACAAGATGAATCACTTGTCGGAGCTGGAGCTAAACCTTCCCCTCCCCTCAACCCCCCCACAAGACATTTGTTTGTTAGACAAGTAAGAATCAAGTGTCCCATTGACTGAAAGCCTGCATGCAGGTCTCATCTCCATTTCCACCCTGATGTGAAAAGATTTTCACTGGTCTTCAGTTGACGGTTGGGTGGAAGGTGAAGCCAACACTGCACACCACAACATCCATCCGGACAGAGGAAGGGAAGCACTTCGCTGTGATGGGACGGAAAGCGCTCTAGGGGAAAGCTGTGGGGTAAAGGCTGAGCGGCTGGCTCTCGTTGGTGGGCAGAGGAGAGCGGTAACCTTCAAAGTTACGAGGAATGCTGCCACTTGTCGAGCCCGAGCTGTTACTCAGCGTCTCAATGCTGCCTTCTCTCTGCAGTTCCGCTGAAAGACAGAACAAGACACGGATAAGAGAAAGAAACTGTGGATGGAAAATGCAGAGGACGTGAACAATGTCTGCAGACGTAAATTTACACATAAAGGTTATTTTGTAACGATACGTATTCAGCCTCATCAGCTGAACTGAAAGGGAATGCAAAAAGAGTCTATGAAAGTGTCAAACAGGATTTAAAATTACACATCATTTACGGAGATAATGGATTTGATCAATTACTTTTTAGCACTGAGTGGCAAGACTGATTTGTTATATGAATGAATTACTTTAATATCTTAGTCAGATGTCCTTGACTAAAACTAAACAAAACTCCTACAGTCATCCGACCGACACAGTACGCAGATTCCACAACTTGAGGTAACTGATAAAATCGATAATTTATTAATATAATTTTTAAAGAACCGGACGACTATTTTTCTGCTAATTTCAAATACATTATAATTCTTGTGTGCTGGAATGTAAATGATCTGAAAATTGTAGATAAACATTAAATAAACCTGTGGGGTAATGGATGGTGGGTGGCAAGTAGGCAGGTAGAGTAGGGTGGATAGAATGGGGTGGGCGATGGATAGGTGGGAGTGAGGTTTGGTTTATTGTGCCATTCTTATTAGATTTTCTGTCGTATTGTTGTATCGTTACAGAATGGATCTCTGTTTATTTAGTTTATACTTTGAAATAAAACTAAATAAACCATGAAAAAAACATTGAATAAACTTGAAAATAATCTGCAGCCTCCATTATGTTACAGAATGATGGAAGAATGAAATAAAGCTTGGATGGTTCCACACATCGGTGCTGCTGAAGTGTTAGAAAAAAAACTACAAAGGATAAGCTGCACATTCAGGGATAAAATTAAACACACTATAAAGGCCATTTAAGAGATTCTATTTGAGCGATGTACATTAGTGACTGGACGTTATTCATGAAAACTACATACACAATGGATTCTATTTGAATATATTTACTCAAAATGGGACAGCAGGGAATCACATGTAGATTAACCTTAATTTCAGCAGATTTAAAAAAGCCCATATTGCCATAAACCCATATACTGCCCAATTTTTTTCCCCTTAAACATCCACCTTTTCAGTGACAGCCTGTTGTAGTGTAGCACTGTCTTTCAATGTCACTATCACTTTTTGTCACTTGATTCCGCATCTCATCGCCATTTTCTACTTCTACTGTGCAATAATATTAATATTTGGGACAATATCCTTTATATTTGCAAATATTTTCTTTTTCCATGCCTCACTCTCATAATTGTTATGTACAATTATGTTCATAGTCTGTTTTTTTTTGTCATTTATTGGTTATTTTACTCATATCCTTGTTAGTTATATCGTAGTTAGTTTAGTCTGTCTAGTTCTTATCTCGAGTGTTTATACTGTTTATATTGTTTTTTTATTTTTCCAATTATTCTATACTATTTTATTTATTGCATTGCCTGTTTGCACCGTGGGTCAGAGAGGACTGAAATTTCATATGTGCTGTATGTCAAGCATGTATAGCATATCTGAAAATAAAGTTGACTTGACTTATATTATGCTGTGCAATAACATTCACTACATAGTGCGATATTTATATTTCAGTTGCCAGTATATTATTAGTGCAATATTGCCACTTCAGGTGAAATAATACTCTTATTTAAGTTCCTTTCTTATTTTGTTGTGTACACTACATACATGACCTGTGGTTTTTTTCCTTTTTTATTTATTTTATTCATTTTTTATACTTTTATTGTATTCTATTTTGTTGTTACTGACTATTCCTGACCATTTTCTATCTGTGAGCTGCTGGAACATGTACATTTCCCCACCTAGGGATGAATAAAGTTTATCTTATTACATGGTATATTCATCCAGCAGAATCAATAATTCATAATCTAGTATAATATTTGTTCAAATTATTACATAGATATTTATGGCATAATAAACTAAAAGTAATAATACCAGCTACAAGGAATATACAAATAATCAAACATAATTTAACTAGTAATTCTTTTATATGTATGCTTATACGTGTGCTGAAATGTTTCCTAAGTTTGGTATTTTCATAAAGAATTGAGGCTTGTTTTGGAGAAATCAGACCAGTGTGAAATAACACATCGGTTAGAATCTGTGTGCTCTGATTATGGGACACAAGCATTTCTGTAGTTTAGCATTATACTATTTACAGAATGGTATTCTCTTGCTGACTAACAGATACATAAATCTTTATTACAGCATATTCTCCTGATAATGTTTTCATCAAAGCCATAAAATCGATCGAAGCAGATGAAAATACTTTTGTGACATTGCCATTGAAAATGGTTGCAAGCGTGTTCCAAAAGCGACTTTGATGTGAATTAGGAGAAGGGTGTCAGGTTGGATATGGCCTCATGACCTAAGCGGCAGGTTTAGAAGAAAGCAGGGTGGCAAGGCTTCGGGTGGCTACATTCCACCGGATGATATGTGCTCAGCAGGGAGGACAGTAAGGGTGTGTGTTTGCTTTGTTGAGAGTGCACTGTGCACATAACCCCATGACAGAAGCCCATAAATCCTACACTGCTGCCTCAAAGTGAAGGGAGTGCACCAGGGAAGTGACCACAGCACTGCTTTTCCTAGTGCTCGATACAAACATGCACTTGAACCTTCTGGTTTAAATATACACCAGCTCCAAGACATCCTGCAACCTGAGAGTGATCAGACTCAGCCTGTTGCAGGTCATGGTCCAGTCTCCGGGCTGGACAGCATGGACCATGTACTCCACAGACGGAGCAATCTGGAGTGGAAGGTATGCACTGGCGAGGAGTATTTCAATGAAAGTAAATAATGCTGTCACAGATACCCTCACAAGCGCTCTCACAACATTGACACCTTACATCCAATAGACCTCTCCAACACAAAAATTCATTGATTCACTTCCGGTACCCATGCCACTCTACACACGTGTTCTGGAAGTGCTTGAATTGATTTGAAACAAGTAAAGACATTTGCTTCAAGAAGACCAAATTTGAACTTTTTGGTTTCAACAGAAAGGTCTACATTTGGTAGAAAGCCAACAGTGTTCATCACATGGTGGAAGCATGGTGGTGGTAGTAGCATCTCTTTGAGCATTACCAATGGTGTCTTGGTTAATGTCTTTGATTTAGCTCTTCAAATGATGCATTTATATACCTTTAAACATTTATTATAAGTGTATATACATTTATATACCTCCGTATGCTCCTCTTACAGTAATAAAGTGGCCAAGGCATGACACCTGGTGCTGTTTCAATCCAGAATCTTCACTGGAACAGCAAACCAGGAGAGTCAATGTCACAGCGCAACTGCACTTTAAAGCTGATAGTTGGCTAAACTTCATACACAAACATTGCATAATGTGTCTTTAGCATTTACTGTATCGTATATAGTAGTGGCACTCCTAGGTAATGTAGAGGTCAAGTGGTCAGGCCAACAGTTTAAATTCATTTCACAGTGAACAGAATAGCTGGTCCTCAGGTAATCAGGCACTGTGCAAGTCTTGCAGCAGCAAAACAAAGATTGGGAAACAAGAGCCAGCGAGCCTGCATGTATCCCTTGTCTCCTCAGCGTGCTTTCTCCTGATTCAGAACACACTGTTGCAGCTGGGGGCTTGCGGTGGCCAAGACAGATTGAGTTGTACATTAGGAAGAAACGAAACGAGGATCAAAGTAAACAAAAAGCCCTTAATCAGGCTGCTGGGTCTGAGCAAATGGCAGTGAGAGAGTCTGCCTAATTACTGCCCTTACTATCAAAGAGAGACAGAGTGAGATTGAGAGCAAGAGAGCACGACAGAGAGAGGGATTGAGAGGGGGGATGAAGTCTGTAACCCACACCAATACTATACTTATCCCATCTGATTGTTTTGTTTTGCACTTTAATCTCAATGTGGCGCAGCTGGCACTGGTTAGTGTTCTCACGTCACGCTGTTCCTCAGGCTGACGCTGTCATGGCCTTTAAGACGCGGGCACAAACAGACACACACCTTGTGGATGTCGCTACTGCTGCTCAATGCTTCACTGCTTCCCGACTCCCCTTACCTACTCGTTTACTTTCACTAGACTCTCAAATGAGATTTTTTTTAAATAAAGATGGATTTACTTGGAAATGAAAGGTGTATGTGGGTGTGTGTGTACATGGGTGACACCGCTTTCCAGCCTGAAAGTAAAGGACCTGCCAAAGGGTTACGCCAACAAGTTATGAAAACAATCAAGGCTCCGACACTCAGGCACCATCCGCCATAACACAGGGGTGAAGAGGCAAAAGTGGAGAAGCTTATTAATAAGAACCGAGTCTCCATATTTCAACCTCATTAAAGAATGCTTTCAGGGCTGGACAGGTAAAGGTGGCAGGACCCTCAGTGCACCCACCGAAGCCCGCTTTCAATTACACCTAATGAAAACCTAGTGTAACCTGCCGTGCCCTAACGCACTCCAGCCTGCAGCTCAGAAGGCCGCCAAAGGCACATTTCTCAAATTCTCATTAGACATAGAGCCATGCTGACTGAGTGGAGATAACGCAGGAGCTGCAGGGCTCCTGACATTCCTGCATGTGGACTTTCTGAGTGAGGAACATCTACATGCATGCAGGGGCCAGCTTCTGTTCTGGAGGACGGAGAGGTCAGGAGGTCAATCATGAGAAGAGACGGTACTAGTGGCATAGAATAAATAGAAGCAGTACATCGTGGTACAGCATCCTGCACACACGGATTTGATGGACAATAGTGTAGTCCTGCTCCTGGCTGAACACAGCAGTGATAAGTGCCAGCCCTTTCTGCACAGCATGTGCAAATGCACTCACAAAAATATACTCATGTAATTTCTAACATGAAAAAGGCAGTGGTAATGCATTAGCACAGATGTGACAACAGCTGTAATTTCACATCGACCAATTTTTCCACATTGTGTTTTAGACAGAAAGATTAAATTGTTACTGGGGAGTGAGAAGGATTTTTAAAGGGCAAACACAGAACTTACAATAATCCACATTTTGTCAACATTTAAGACAATATTTAATATCTTTATCCATAATATACACTTTAATTAATGAATGTAAATGCGAATAGCTCAAACTTCAATCTTTACTGTTCATATTGAGGAGTTGTAGATGTTATAACCCAAGGTAAATAAAATCAAAGGCTAATTGAGATGTACAGCCCCCCACCCCAACTGTGACTGATGCTTTAATTAAATGACCAGCAACACTAGTGTATACAATGAGCACTGAAATTTGTCAAATTAAAATCTGTAAATGTTACTGAAATAAAGATTTATTACAGCTGGCAATGTACAGTAACTGACCGAACCGCTTTAAGCCTGAGACTAAAATCCAGGCTGGCAGGATGCAAGGTTCGTGCCATTTACAATTACAAATCCCTCCATCCTCCAGCCTAAGTTGTGTTTTGATTCAATTAGCTGATGTGATTGTTGTCTCTAATCCTAAATATTCCTTGGATTAATGAGTGCAGTCAGCGTGCTAGCTCCAGACCTGGGCTCTATAGTGTCTACTAGATAGTGGTGATGACCAAAGCTTTACTTCTGCACAGATACAGAGATTCCTCACACCTCCTGAAGCCTGAGGAACTGCAGGAACCTGCACTCAGATGGTCTTTTACTAAGAACAGCTTTAGTTCTCACACTAACCCAGTTCACATTATCGTCAACTCCCCTTAGCATAAACAAGAGAGATTCACTTTAATAAAGGCCATGGATAAATCTGTACGTCTGAAGCACATTCAGCATGCAACTGTGACCATTCTGCAAGCAGATCCACAATCAATATTTTAATTTGTGATAAAGGGTTTGCATGCTGCGTGAAAATCAAGAGACGAGGAAATGCAAAAAAAAAAGACTGACGGAAAGAGAGAAATAGCTTTGTTCACAATATTAAAAACGGTGTGTACTTTCCACAGGTTGAAGCCATTACAGAACGATGTACTTTCACTCGTTCCACTTGCTTTCTCTTCTTTGCTTTCCTAAAAAAATCTGCTGCTCACAATTTAATATCTAATGTCATTAACACATACATCATTTGCATCTCTGGAACAGTGGATATCGGGGGAAACAGGAGATTGGGGGGGGGACTATATTCTTTTATCTATTTTTGTTTCTTTTAAATACTTGATAATTTTTGGAGTTCTGTTTTCGACTAGAGTTTTTATTTCGTCCTCGGTTGGTTCAGCAACACGCTCCACCATTTTGTTTTTCTCTACTCACGGTATATGAGCTGATATCCTAGCAGTACGGTAGCCAATCAGAGCACACGATTGCTCATATCTAGTGAATGTGAATAGAATAATATGGTATACTGACTACATTATCATATTATATTGATAGGAAGAGGTTGTAAATGATGGAGAACTTTCGTCCATTTTTCTAGCAGCTGAAAAATAGCAATAGCAATCCTGCTGCTGGGTTGAAAAAGTTACACTATCAGCCGCAGGTTAGGCATCAGTGACGTAGCCACAGCAAATTCACAGCATCACACTGTACATAGACACAAACACAGCACAGTATCTATACTAATGTAGCTTGTAGATAATAAAACTCTATACTTTTATAACAACATTATTGCACTTTTGTTTATTTATTTATAATCTCTATATTAATTTTCTTATTATTCCCATCAACCCTGACTCCCTTCTGCTTCCATACTGCCTGTTAAACATGCTGTCCTGTGGTCTGGTTCTCATTGTTAATTACATTTGGGGACTCCTGATCAAGAAAAATGTACGTACTTGCTTTACAAAGGATCTATTATTATCTTGGATTCGCATCTTGGAATAAATAAAGTAAATATTCTATTGTTCTCAATTAAGTTAGGTGTCACAAGCCAGCAGCAGTGCATGCATGCAATCTAGTAGAACATACTCATAACAGCTAAAACGGGACCCCAAGCCCAGTTACACAGTACCAGTCGAAAATAATGCTTCTCTAAAGGAATTAGGCTCCCTCTAGTGCAACAAACACTTCCATCTAAAAAAAATGAGTTACTGAAGTAAATATGGATTGGAGGGCTATAACTGAATATGTTATTTGGAATGAACAGATGTTTGCTAAACAGATCCGATGACAGATAAGAATAAGAGGAACGCTATTTGTGTGATGGTGGTTTTTAAGAATGCTTGCTAGAAAGGCTCACACGACAGTGTGCATCATTGAATGTATGGGCGCTGTGTGAGACAACTGCCTCTCCAGTAGCTCTGTAGTTTTTAGCTCTTTAAACCTCTTTTTTTCCCACCTTTTTTACTTTTTTGGTCTTCTTACGAAGACAGAGTGTTTAACTGTATAACATGGATATATTTAACATTAACACACAACCAGGAGCCAGTTTTCTCACTTATTCGAGAGAGGAGCTGCTGGTCCTGAAAACAATGGGACAAGTCGGGATACGACACCCCATCCCGGCCGAGCTGAGGAGGAAACCCAGGGGCTGCAAAGCTGGAGCTAAGCTAAAGGCTA
>JAODXR010000009.1:17213085-17223937 GCA_028877395.1 Cathorops festae
ACTCCCCAAACACATGGAAGAAGATTCTCTGGTCAGATGAGACTAAAATTGAACTTTTTGGCCATCATGGGAAATGCCATGTGTGGTGCAAACCCAACACCCTGAGAAAACCAGTCCTACAGTGAAGCATGGGGGTGGCAGCATCATGCTGTGGGGATATTTTTCATCTGCAGGGACAGGAAAGCTGGTCAGGATTGAAGGAAAGCTGGATGGCATTAAATGCAGGGCAATTCTGGAGGAAAACCTGTTTGAGTCGGCCAGAGGTTTGCAACTGGGATGAAGGAGTTGGAGCAATTTTACCTTGAGGAATGGGCAAAAATCCCAGTGGCTAGATGTGCTAAGCTAAGAGAAACAGACCCCAAGAGACTTGCAGCTGTAACTGCAGCAAAAGGTGGCTCTACAAAATATTGACTTTTTTTTTGTGTGGGGCGGGGTGAATACCTATGCACACTCCAGATTTCTGCTTTTTCATCTTAATTATTGTTTGTGTCACAATAAACAACAATTTTCACCTTTAAAGTGGTAGCCATGTTGTGTAAATCAAATAGTGCTAACCTCCCTAAAATCCATTTTAATTCCAGCTTGTAATGCAACAAAACAGGACAAACACCAAGGGGGATGGATACTTTTGCAAGACACTTTAGATGTTATTGGAGTGGTGGAGACTCAGGCCCCATCCACACGATTACTCGGCCTCACCCAATACGCTGTCATTTAAAAAAAAATCTCCGTAAACATGGCGCCATTTCGATTCACTGGAAATGACCTGAAACGCTGTAGTACATTGCCAGGCCTGTAGGTGGCGACGTGATGCCATGGGACCAACACACTAACCCTGGAAGTAACATCACAGAGCATGCACATACCGGTCGCGTGCTGTTTTCAAAACAAGCTCAGAACACGGGAAGTTTTGTTGCTCCTTGCAGTAAAATAAAAGCGGAAGGTTTTTTGTAACAGCTGTAATAGACTGAGTTGTTTCTGCAGTGTGAGCACAAGCTTGTAGTCCACCGTTGTTATTATGACTCGTCTAGTGGCGGCGCCTGAGGTTAAAAGGTTAGAGAGGTGGGGCTTATGCGTCATCGTTTCTGGAAATATCCGCTTCTCCGTCCACACGGCGCCGGGCTACCTGGCATTTTCGGATTTATTCACTCTGGGATGCGTTTAAAAAAAATACCGTTTTCACACCTCGAGAAAAATGGACTTGTCTGGACGCGAGGCCAAAACGATAAAGTATTTATGTGGAACCATCAAAATCGTACTCATGTGGACGGGGCCTGAAACTGACGGGGGTAAGAAGGAATTGACTAAATAACAGCCATATTGCATGCAATAGCATTCAAGTCATTTTTTTGGGGCACAAACGCAACATGTCAAAGTTTGTCTCTCCCCCCCCCCCTTCTTTTTTAATAAAAGTGTCAGTCTGTTTAATGAAGAGTCCCACAATGGCTCACAACATAAGTTTACAATAGAAAATGTAACTAACACAAAATACATAAAGAAAAAAAAAAAATCAGGTTAAATGTTTGCATCATGCAATTAATAAAAAAAAAAACAATAAGCGAATAATATTGAAATAAACCAGAGAACCGATTTAAAATAGTGTGCTAAAATAAATTTTTAAAAAATTTGGAATAAATCAAATAGTGAAGCCAATATAATCTAATTTCACATTTACTAATAATCAATTATTAATAATAAATTATGGAAGAGGGGAAAGAAAGGAAAAAAAAAAAGCAGCTTACACCCAGTGTGTCTCTTAAGCCTCTTTGATTTTACCGTGTGCATGTGCAGGGTGGGCATGTTTATAATGGAACAACATGGCTTCAAGAGCTTTTGTGTTGCAGTAAAAGGTAATACTTCAGTTTGAGGTACACCGTGTATGATTGTATAAAACTGTTATTTCATGTGTTGATGTACATTACTATTGGCAACATCAAGTTACAGATTTGCTTAGAGGAGTTGACGTTATGAAGGATTTCACACATCTGCCCATATTGCTCTTTTTCCACCACCATTTGCACTAGTGAGGTGTCAGTTTCACTTGCAGTGCAAAAGGGAAACCCTTCACAAGCTAATGAAATGGATGACTATTTATACCATGTTGAAATGGAAAGTTTATTTTCAGTACTGAAATGGGCTGATAACATATTTGCATACTCCTATGCATGGGAAGCACTGGTGAAGGGCATCATTCCGCAATTGTGATTTCATTTTATTTTTTTATATTACACACACACACACACACACACACACACACACACACACACACACAGTGTTTCACAAATAAAGATTAATGGGCATGCTTGCTTGCCAAATTTTCTTGATCCCACTATGTACTCAGTCATTAAATAAATCTTTACATTTCTTTGTTGGGGTGGCACAGTGATTAGCACTGCTGCCTCACAGCAAGAAGGTTGCAGGTTCACTATAAGGTCATGAATTTTGGAGTTTACATGCTCTCCTCATGCCCTCATGGGCTTCAACAGGATACTCTGGTTCCCTCCCACAGTCTAAAGACATGCAGATTTGATCAAATTGGCTATTCTAAATTGTGAATAAGGGTTTGAATGGTTGTTGGTCTCTGTGTTGGCCCTGCGATAAGACTGGCAACCTGCCCATGGTGTACCCCACCTCTCAACCAATGTCAGCTGGGACTGGCTCCAGCTTACCCCCATGACCCTGCCAGATAAGCAGTATAGAAAATGGATGGATGATTTCTTAGCTGAGAGATATTGTTCCAAAAGGTAACCATCCATTTTTGATGACTTAAGACCACTAAAACACTATGCACTCACAAAAATATACGATGCATCATTAGAATAATCTTTTAAACAGGGATTATTTTAGTGTACTTGTACTGTTCTTGCATGAACTAAGACCAGTCCTTACAATACACACATATTATAAAAACAAAAACTACTGGTAAATATGAAGCACTGAATTAAAAAAAAAAAAAAACAAGCAAGAAGTCACTCATACATTATGTTGATTTAATACAACACAGAACTACACTACACTCACTGATATAATCTGAAAGGGATGCATGTTTAATTAGCAATGATTTTTGAACACTGGGTTAGATATTACCAAGACGCACCTTATATTCTGGTGTATACACACACTCCACAAATACAAAAGAGCTGTGGTAATTAAAAAGGTATAATTCATAATTTTGACAACTTCTGAGCCCGTTCAGTAGTCTGGCCAAACCACACCCTCAAACCATCGACATGCCCAGACCAGGATGCCTGAACACTAAAGCCTAAGAGGGGGAGCCATTTGAATTAACACACAACATAACCAACAAGTACGGAGATCTGCCTCTTGGTCCTAAAATGCTGGATATTAGTGGTCCTCAAGGATTTAGAGTCCATCACTGGGCACAAAGTGAGAGAATAGGATGATAATCCATAGCCGATTCCAAAGCACATGCGCACACAGCAATTTCAATATACGTAGGCAATCCACATACTAGTTTTTGGAGAATGTAAAGAAGCTACAGATCATGGAAGAAAACTACATGGACATGGGGAGAACAAGCATAAATCTCCACACAAACAAGACCCTGGGGATGTGAGACAGCAGCACATTATTTGTTTCTTCTCCTATTTCCAGAGGCAGGGGACCCATAGAGACTGGTGTTTTATCTCAGTCGATATTTCACCAACAGGTTCCAAGATGTGAAGGGACCATCAGAAATCAGACATTAAGGGTGCTCTTATAAAATTTCTACCTCCAATTTTAATACTCCAAAACTATAAATTAGGGAGGAGAAAAGGGTAGTGGAATTAATGTGATATTTTCACCCAGACTTCAAGATTCACCGTTTGGGGGGGGGCATGACTACCACAAAAATAACAAGTGTGCGCTGATTTCTGAAATGTTACCATTACAGGGCTTTCATTACATGCACAAAGTTGACACCTGCTGCAGTAATAAGCATGTGGCTGTGTGATCCTGCCCAAACTGGAAAAAAGCTCACGTGATGCTTCATCAAGGTAGTCATTCATACTAAATAGTGCCACTGCAGTGCAGTCAAGGTTAGTGTATTAGTATGTGCTTGTGTGTACAAGAACATGCACACGTTTATAGTGGTGAATGACCAAATGCCCATGTGCAGAAAGAGAGGAAGAGAGATGATTTCATTGAGCACACTGGTTGTGATTTTAAAAAGGTTTGGAGTCAGCAGCTATCTCTCTCTAAACCCCCCCACCAGACCCGCAAACCTTGTCAGCAGCAGCCGGGGCTGTCTCTATGCTGCATTTCTCCACCGTCTCTCCCACCTCCCTCCCTCCTGCTCACTCCTCATTTCGCCACATTCCGAAAGCTCAGATGCTGCTGGGATGAACAGCTTGCAACATTTAAGGTTTGAGCCATCGGAAGCTCATACACCACCACAGCACTGCCATGCCAGGAGGGGAGCCCAGCCATGGACATGGGTGAGGGCGGAGAATCACCTATTAACTCATTAATGCTTGGTGTAGTTGAGAAGGGAAAAGGGGAGGGGAAGAAATGAGCCTGATGGAGGGGGTAAGCGAAAGCACAGAAGAGTGAGAAACAGACTAAAATGTGGGTGAGAAAAGGACTAACCTGCCATGCAGAGTAGCAGAAAAAAGAAAAAGACAGTGACTGAAATTATCCTCTGCTGCTCTAGATAAGAGTTGAGCTAGGAAAAAGAGGCTGGAGCGTGGAAAAAGAAAGGACGAGAAATGACGGAAAATTGATGGAAAGGATAAGGTAAGGCATTTTCAATATTTAATAAATTCAGGATTGACATACGTAAACCAAAAGGGCTGTATATTGAATAGGCAAGTTGTCTTTGCTTCAAATATTTCTAGCCTAGATACAAAAATAAAGTCCTGCACTTTTGCCCTTTGAATAAAATAATCTTCCACCAAAGACTCAAATAAAAACAGCAATGCATACCAATATCTCACATCACACACTGACTGATCGTCATCAAGTAGAGAAGAGAAGAAACTTCTAGAACACTAGACGGTATGGTGTGATCTGGACTCAAAATTTCCACTGTCACTAGATGGCAGCTAACAAGAAAAAGGACAGGATGGAGATGCTGGTAACCAGGCTAAATGCTAACCCCTCATTGCAGCAGAAACAGCAGCAAGGGAGAGTAGCTTCTGGCAGGGACTCAAACTCCAGCCACAGCTTGGGCAGAAGCGAGGACTGAGGTGCTCTGTTCACTTACCTCTCACTGTGCCAAACAGCAGATACAGCCTACACAAACAGCACAACAGGACCTTAGAGGAATACCCTTGATATTTCACGAGCTGCGCTTGAGATCAACATGAGGCTAGCTCTGCTAGATAGTCAAGGATAAACATTTTATATAGCTCATCCATGTGTAAAGCCGGAAAAAAAACAAACAAGAGGCATGTTAGGACACCATTAGTTTCTTTGGGTTACATACGTAATACAATATTTGCACATCTTCATGATTAAACATGAGCAGCTGGAATTAACATGGAGTGAGCAAGTTCAATTACGAGTCTCCAGCAAGTTTTTGTTTTGGATGAATTTGTGTCTAAAATCACCCAGACAATTTCTCTACAAAAGGAGCACAACTGCATCACTGGTAAACGAGGAAATTGTACCCCCTCTACTTGTAAAATATATACACCATCCTAACAAGGCTAAGAACAGGTTTTACAGGTTACGTAACTTTGCTACAAGGCAGAAAGCTGGACACTCGGTTTGAACCAGAGGATACAGTTCGTCAGCTCATGTGCATCCATAAGAGGAGAAGTAATCAAAAGAGGGCATAATGTAGAATAAACCGTTAACGTGCACCACACACTACTCCAACTTTAAGCTACTGAACATTATACACGGAACCATTTGACACATGACGCATTACTACAGCTCAGGCTGTAATAATTTAAGCCCACAAACTGTGGCAAGCCAAGAAGGCCAAACAACTAGATACATATTTTAGCTTTTTGTTTCCAATCTCTCTCTGCCTTCAACCATACAAAGCTGGTAAATAACTAATCTAAATATACCATATGAAAAAAAAAATTGTAAATCAGTAGTCCTACAATTCTATCCTTTTGATGTCCTATAACTGAATTATCATATCTTATAGGACAGCTCACACAATGTCTGCATCTATGCTGGCTTGCCTGCTGCTCCTGATGCTATGTGCAGTGTCTGTGCTGGCCATCTGTCCCCCAATGTGTTCCTGTGGCAGGGGCCATCGAGTGGTGGACTGCTCTGCCCGAGGTCTTGTCCTGCTACCCAACAGCCTGCAGCACAACATTCATTTCCTCAACTTGTCTCACAACCGGCTACAAAATCTAGACGGACTCTTCAGCCATTTTGCCCATCTGAGAACTCTGGATATTTCCCACAACCATCTCAATCACCTTCCGGTTGGTCTGCCACGGGCACTGTGGGATATTCATGCATCGGATAACCGCATACGCTACCTCGAGAAAAATGACACTGCTTACCACTGGAACCTGCAGTCCTTAGACTTATCAAACAATCAGTTAGAGCGTGTGGTCTTCATTAACAACACGCTACCCAGTCTCCGAGCACTCAACCTCAGCCACAACAAGTTCTGGACTGTGCCAACCAACATGCCCTATAATCTGGAGATGGTGGACCTCTCCCACAACTTTCTGCTGCAGATTCTGCCTGGCTCACTAGACCGACTTCCCAGGCTGTCCCAATTCTACCTGCATGCTAATCGTTTTGCTTCAGTGAGCGAGAGTGTGTTCAATCAACTGGAAGCTTTGCAACTTCTTACACTTGGGGATAATCCCTGGGCCTGCGAGGATGAGGACAACATCACGCATCTACTAAACTGGGTGCAGCAGACCCCAGCAAAAGTGCTGGGCTGCCCTTGCTACATCAGGCCTACGTGTGGGGAAGCCCACCTGTCCACCACCAGAACCCGGCACTCTGCTTCATACACTGAACCTCCACTGGGCACCGACACTCATAATCAACCAGATGTGCATGCCATCACTTCGGGATACCTGTCCAAATCAGCATTGCTCAACTTTCCATACAACTGGAGTATTGAGAATTCCTCTGGGGCATCTGAGCAGGCACTTCTCACGTCCACCCCGTACAGTCTCTCAACCCAGACAAGCACAACAATCCGCACACAGAGCACCAAAAAGGCATTGCCTGGCAGAGCTCGCAGCACAAGCATCCAAATCCATCCCTGCAAACCTCATACTGTCGCATTAAACCTTTTGAGCACAGCAGTCATGCTCAGCATCTTCTGATTTTGCATCAAGCTGGAATAATTCCTGACCAAGGATTTCCAGTTGGTCTGGATTTAAAACAAAACCACACCTTTATGGATGTGCAAGGAAGGTCAAAAGAAGGAAGGTTCTTGTCTATTTGTTTTTTAACGACAGCTTGATTGTTCATGACTCTATGGGTATTCTCTACAGTATATGTGTGTTGGCCTGGGGAAATCCCTTTGTTGCTATAGCTGAATTCTGGAAAATGGTTGAAAATGATGGAAAAAAAGTTTTTTGTAACATGCTTTGACAGCTCAACTTGCAGGAATCAGATCTATTTCAACAAAACGATATGCGAGTTTGCGCTTTGCCTAGGTTATCTTTTTGCAAAAATCATGTTGGATAAGGAGCAAGTTTAACAAATGCCACAGTAAAAACACAATCAGTCGGCCTAAAAGCGTCTAAAGCATTTCACACTTTGTTACAGCACAGCTATCCAACAGCTTGATCAAAGTCTGACATTCACAGAGTGAGGAAATCACACTTGGCTAACATGGTTGATTATCTCAGAGTTAATGTCAGACTTTGATCAAGTTGTTGGATCATCATGTGCTGTAACAGAGTTGTAAACAGATACCAACTTTCAAATTAGTCACCTCAAATGTCAATTGGGAGAAAACTGCATGAAAGATTCTACTCTCTGTAGTGGGAAAGAAACCTTTAATGCAACCCCCCCCCTTTGACATCTGAGAGTAACCATACTTCAAAATGTGGTTGAGATACCTGCACAAGAAAAAAAAAAAACAGTTGAAGAAAGGCTAGAGTTCTCAGAGCTATTGATATGAGAAAATATGTCACGAGGTGAAGGGGGGTTACCAAGCCACCATATATACATTCTGTCTGCTTCAAACAAATTGACCACTATTCTCCATGCGGTATGTCTGTCATGCATAGTTATCTTGACAAACTAATAGAAATGCCAACAATTTACAATAGTGTGGAAGACTGATCTCTCCTGTATTATGCTTGTGCATACAAACGGTATAAAATTCAAACATTTGGAATACAGTCTACTGTGATTTTCATATAGGACACTTTCAAGGTTATACATGACCGGAATCCACATACAGTACTGCAGGATACCTTTACGCAAAATATCCTTAAAATATTAACCTACTTCATATTAAAACCAAGGCAGCAAGAGAGACTTGGCTAAAATGAAAAATAAAGTCTATCACGGAAATAAAAATCAGCAAACAGATGATCTTGTAAATGATTACTCCATGTGTTGCGCTTGCTCAATCTAAATTAGGTGCGACTGATAAGACTCCTGAGTCTTAAAGGGGAACTGAAGGCAACTTTTTCTTCATCAAAATTCTATTTCTCTCATTTTATTAAAATATAGGAATGCATTTTGATAGCTATTTTGTCACTGCTATAGCAAGTTATGGAGTGTTTGAAATATGCTATCATATATGCTAAATATGTGGATCAGTCCACATGTCAAAGCAACGGCCGTAAACAAGATTCGCTGAGACCTGTGCGAGACATCGTAGGACGGAAGTAAAACGTACAGTGGAAATCAAAGTGACCGACATCTGCCAACGTTGTCAAAAGACGTGCGTGCCCTCTTTCGAATGCTGACATAATCAAGCCGGAAGTTTTGTTTGTTTTGATAGCGATCAGGAAAGTTTGAAAAAAGTAGGCAGTAATCGTCATTAAAACTTGTTTTTGTGCAATACTTCGTTTGGAAAACAGTTTTCAAAATGGCGGCACTGACACCTGGCTGACACTTCAGGTTTCGAAGTCTCGCACAAATCTCGTCAAGATCGCGCGGATAAGCAACGCATGCCGTGGACCAAACGAACTACATTCGACACGGCTAAAAACCGAATAGGCCGATAAGTATAATATTTAATTGCGATTAGTTGTCAATACGAGTCATGATATAAGGTTACTAAAACCGAAAACGCAATTGAATAATGCGTTAATTAAGAAATAAAGCAAGTTTAAAAATGACTTCAGTTCCCCTTTAATTCTGTAAAAAAGTATGTTGTTCTGTATTCAATTCCGAATTCAATGAAGGCAGTTTCAAGCAATTTGGACTTAATTTGAATTTTCATCTGATATGCCGACCAAGAGTAATGCCATTTTACTTTACAAACAGGAAAGCAATTCATCTAACCCAGTAATACCATTCAAATATCAGTCCATAACAAGAACAGAAACATGATAATTCTGTTAATCCAGCATGCGCGTTTGAAGTGTACAGGTCAAAATGTTACTTATAGATTCTGATGTAATATTTTGAACCATTTAGCCAGTGTGATGGTTGTTGTGAACTCTGTCATTGCCTTGTAATTTGGAGCATAGGTTGAGACTGCCGGCCTAATCCAGTCACTCAGGTGTCTGTCAGTCAGACATGTGCCGTACTTGGAAAGCATTTATAAATCCTTGAGAATCTGGTCAGAAATGTCCTTGGATAACAGTAATGAGAAGACTGGAGCCGTTGTTGGACCGAGCTGCTCACGGCTATTTGTATGTCGTCATCTTTGTTTTTAAAGTCTGTGAATTAGTGCTGTATGTAATACATGAGACCGGCCTTGGTCTCAAGACCACATTTTCAAGGTCTCAGTCTCATCTTGGAATCGACTGCATTTTTACTCAGTCTTGTCTCGGTCTAAGACATACTTGTAGAAGACTCTGGATTTTATTTCAAGACCACAGCTGTGGGGATTTCATGAAATTGCTAATTTGAAATTTTCATTCCTGTTCATGGCAGTCACCCCTCCCCCGTTCCCCATCACACCGACTGTTCTGGTCCTGGTCTTGACTTGGTCTCACCCTGTGTTGGTCTTGACTTGATCTCAACCCTTCAAAGTCTTGGTCTTATCTCGGTCTCGATACATTCTGGCCTTGGTTTAGGTGGTCTTGACGACAAATCGACGGTGAATAATGTGTCAGCAATGACGGTCATTGCTTCTTCGAAGGGTGAAGGGGCTTCTTGTGTTTGGCCAGGAGATTACGACCATGGAATGGTAGCAGCTTTAGCTGTCTCTGGGTTTTATAAGCAAGTTTAACTCTTGAATTCTTTCCTTTTCGGATTGTCTTTCTTGGTTTCTTGGAATTGAATACTTTGAATTCTTGAGGCGTGATGGCGCTCCGTACAACCTTTAAAAAATACTAAAGCCTTGCGACACATCATGCAGGCAGCCTTTTCATTCACCACTGTAGTTCCTGCATAGTTTAGTGTAGCGGAGCGTGTTTTTTTTTTTTCTGCACATTTTTTTACGAGAGCTGCTTCAAGCATAACCTCGGCACTGAACATCGTATAATGGATGTTTTATTTAATTTTAATTTTTTTTTCAAAATATCTGTCTTTCTGTCCAAGTCAAGGATAATTCCTGAGCAGGCGATTTCGTATGTATTTTGTCCACATAATGTGTGCTGCATTGTTGGGTGTTGTAACATCGTCCTGAAGAAATGGCATTGAATGAAACCCACTTGCGTTGACTCCATGCCTCTTTTTGCGGTGCTCTTTTCACTGACCAACAAGTCCAGGCGGACAACGATGCGTCCGCTCAGCCCCGATTGCATTATGCTGACAGATGGATCAAATACTGACCCCTGGCGGC
>JAODXR010000009.1:17497567-17508127 GCA_028877395.1 Cathorops festae
CTAGTGACAGGAATTACCCGCCAAATGACAAATTAAGTCGCCTCGGGCGACTGGACCACCGCGAATTTCGAGCCCTGACTTGGTGATTAGGTGCCTTGCTCAAGGGCACTTCAGCTATGGATGTAGAGGGAGGGGGCATGCTCGTTATTCACTCCCCCCACCCACACACTTTCCTGCAGGTCCAGGGAATCAAAACGGCGACTTTCTGGTCTCAAAGCTGCTTCTCTAACCTTTAGTCCATGGCTTCCTTCCATTGCCATTGGCACTGAAAGATATGTAAATGTGTGAAAAACAAACATCCAGGGCGTGTCAGTTTTGCAGGCAGAAATGCCTTGTTGATGAGAGAGCCCAGAGGAAAATGGAGAAATTTTGAGCTGACATGAAAGCTACAGTAACCCACTGTAATAGAAATAGTTAAGGTGGGTGGAGCACAGAAGCACGGCAGGCCAGAACTGAGTTCGCCAATGCCGTTTTATTTTAGCTTTTCAGCTTTAACCTCACACAGTCACACACGTGTTCTGGTCGAGAGAGCGCCCTTCCTCTGCTCTCCCTCTCCTCTTATAGGGCGCGGTCACTGGGGAAGACACAAACACAGGTTCATTCCTGTCAGGTGCAGTGATTCTGCCACTTACCGTCCCTGACTCCGCCCTCCATTCACAGATCGATGCTTGACCACACCCCCGCTGCCACACTCACCTAGCCACTCTTTACAACCATGGTGATCAGAAAAGCATTTCTAAATGCACAACAGCAGAACCCACATTAGAGTCTGTTCCTGTCAGCCAGGAATAGGAATATGCAGCTACAGTGCGCACAAGCTGCTTGGGGATATTCCTTCAACTGTCCAGTTTTGGTGCTCACTTCTTCTTTTTCCTGTGTAAACTGTACAGACTGTTATGCATAAAATGTGAGGACATCAGCAAATTCTGAAACTCTCAAACTAGACTGTCTAACACCAAGAGCCATGCCACAGCCAGAGACACTGAGATCACTTTTTCCTCTATTCTGATATTTGATGTGATCATTAACAGAAGTTCTCTACATGTATCTGCATGAACCTTTTTTATGCCTCTGCCACCGTAAGGTGCAGGAGGCATTATGTTTTCGGGTTGTCCGTGCATGCGTCCGTCCATGCCGGTGTCCGTGCGTCCATCCCGAAATCTTGTGAACGCGATATCTCAAAGGCTAATGAAAGGAATTTCACCGAACTTTCACCATTTGTGTGCTTTGGGACAAACATGAACTGATTAGATTTTGAGGTCTAAGGTCACTGTGAGGTCAAATGTCTGTCCAAAAACCATGTGAACACTATCTCCAAGGCTAATACAAGTAACTTCACTAGGTCAAGATTACTGTGAGGTCAAAAATATCCATCCCCAAGTCACAACTTAAGGCATGTAGTCTACCAGGCGGAGGCATCCCCATCGACGCCGTTGGCGTAGAGTTCTACCTAGTTCAGTCCAATTACGGAGTCAAAGCTAGGGGAGTGGCTATCCTTACAAACAAAAAAAGTTTAATTTATACATAAGCAAACAATCTCTGACCCCAATGGTAGATACTTTAATTGTTAAAGGATTGCTAAATGAAATGCCAGTGTTATTGGTTAATGTATATGGGTCAAATTATGATCCAGGATTCTTCCAAGCCTTGTTTAGGGTCTTGCCAAATCTTTCTTAGGCTAGGATGATCGTTGGTGGGGATTTCAACTGTGTAATGGATCCTCTAACCGACAAGCAATACCCACAGACCGTAAAATCTAAAAGTTGGTCCATGCTTAATAGCCTCTTGCTATTGCTACAAGCTTGTGAATAGCTGGAGATTACTGAATCCCTCCAAAAAAGAATTTTCATTTTTCTCCCCAGTCCACAAATCATATTCTAGAATGATTACGTTCTTCTTGAGTCGAGTTTGCTTTCTTCAGTTTCAGGCTCTAATTATTACAACATATTAATTTCTGATCACTCCCCTGTGTCCCCTGATCTGAAACTCAATGCGGTTAGAGGGGACTATAAATGGCGCTTGGACATCTCTCTACAGAAAGACACTGTCTTCTGTGATTCATATATCAGACAAAACTTCACAGTTCATTGACACTAATGAGGAGGGGGATGTTCAGGACTCCACACTATGGGAAGCCCTGAAAGCAGTTATCATGGGACATATATCATGAGAGACTGCAGAGAGGAAGAGGGCAAGGAGTAAACTAGAGGAGATGGAAATCTCTAGCCGCTTTATCCTGTTCTACAGGGTCGCAAGCAAGCTGGAGCCTATCCCAGCTGACTACGGGCGCCAGGTCATCACAGGGCTGACACAGACAACCATTCACACTCACATTCACACCTACGGTCAGTTTAGAGCCACCAATTAGCCTAATCTGCATGCCTTTGGACTGTCTGGGAAACCGGAGGAAACCCACGCAGACACAGGGAGAACATGCGAACTCCATACAGAAAGGCCCATGTTGGCTGCTGAGCTCGAACCCAGGAGTTTCTTGCTGTGAGGCGACAGTGCTAACTACTACACCACCCTTTTATTTCTCATATCATCTCTAGCTGCGTTATCCTGTTCTACAGGGTCGCAGACAAGCTGGAGCCTATCTCAGCTGACTACGGGCGAAAGGCGGGGTACACCCTGGACAAGAGCCAGGTCATCACAGGGCTGACACATAGACACAGACAACCATTCACACTCACATTCACACGTACGGTCAGTTTAGAGCCACCAATTAGCTTAACCTGCATGCCTTTGGACTGTCGGGGAAACTGGAGGAAACCCACACACAGACAGTGAGAACATGCAAAATCCACACAGAAAGGCCCTCGTCGGCCGCTGAGGTCGAACCCAGGAGCTTCTTGCTGTGAGCCGACAGTGCTAACAACTACACCACGCTTTTATTTCTATTCAAATTAATTGCTTCTTTACACCTATTTATCCATCCATCCATGTCCACATATCTATCATGGGTGGCACGGTGATGTACTGTTGCCTCACAGCAAGAAAGTTCTGGGTTCGAGCCCAGTGGCCAATGGGAGCCTTTTGTGTGGAGTTTGCATGTTCTTCCTGTGTCCGTGTGGGTTTCCTCCAGGTGCTCTTACAGTTCAAAGACATGCAGTTAGGTTAACTGGCAACTCTAAATTGTCCATAGGTGTGAATATTTCTTTCCTCAGTCCAGAAATGGGAGGGTTGCGGCAGGAAAAGCATCTGGCATAAATCTATGCTCCAATTAATATGACAATGTGGACCAATAGGGTCCACATGGACCCCGACCTGGCAACAGTGCTGGACAAGGGAGATGATGATGTCCACATATCTATCATGCACACTTCTTTTTATATCTTTCCCCCACCTTGATGTGGAGTCAATGTATTTAGGTTGAGCTGCTAGAGTTAAAGGATTTGCTCAAGGGCCCAACAGTGGCAGCATGGCAGTGCGACTAGGGCTCAAACCCTCAGTCAGTAACCCAGTGTCACCACTACAGAATTACTCGCAATGAACATAGCCAAATTTCATTGTATAAACATTACACCCAACAGATTAAAAAAAAAAACCACTCAAACAATTGAAGAAACTACTCATCTCTGTTCTAACAAAAATAATTCTCACTTCAATTCTAGATGTCAATAATATGATGCATTAAAAATATTAAAATAAAATTCTAGTAGTTTGGCATTTTATTCATCTTCAGTAACTGCTTTAGTAATACTGGGTGTAAAGTGGGAGAATTCACCACCAACGGGACACCATAGTCACATTACAGTCTCACACAGACAGTAACCTGAGCTCAAGATGCATATGTCAATTAAATGCAAGCAACTTTTCATCTTTAATAAGCTCTATAAAAAATGTATTCACTCTCTTAGAAACACCATAGTTGCAATTGGCCAAATACTGTATAGTCTTGCACATTATTTTGTTATCCACCTCTATGGAGAAAACCAAAAAGAGATATGACTAATCTGTACAGGTAAGGAAGTGGATATAAAATAAGCAGTAAAAATTATTAAATACAGGGCAATAATAATAACAACAACAGTGGAGAAAGAGAGAGAGGAATTGGGTTGGAAGTCCTGCAATGAAGTGTGAAGAGTAGCAGCTGACAGGGAGAGGTGGAAGTGCTCAGTAAAGGCCTCATGCGCCATGAGGCACGAAGCACATAGAAAAGAAGATAAAAATAATAATAAAGAAGTCTGGAACAGTTCAAAATTTGTCAGGAAGATAATTTATGAGTAGACCAGGATATTTTAACCAAAGGCTTGGTTTGAAGGTAATACATGATAATTGTTCTGTAAACAAAATAATGACTCAAGATTAACATCAGGTGCATGTTCACCAAAAAATAATTGCGCTGATAATTCTGACACAAAATTTTGAAAAATTCTCAACTAAATTATTTTTTGTTTGAAAAAATATGCATGTGTTTTTAAATATTGCATTGTATGTGGTGCATTTTTACACATTTTCTTGCAGGGTGATGTTAATTCTACATTGTCTCTTCCCCATGGCATGCTGATAATTCTTCTGATGGTTTGGCTGCTATTATGTATTATATTTATATATGCACCTAGCAAATTTGGACATACTGTAGACATGTAATTTCTTTATTCCTTATAAGTACATAGAAAAATTATTTCCTTATATGTGAAAAACTCAGAAAAAGCGGAAATCCGCCGAAAAGCGTAACACTCATCCCTGCTTCAAGATGACATCTTTTCCAGGGAGATTTCAACAAGACAATGCAAAACCACATTCTGTACACATTACAAAGGCATGGCTGTGGAAGAAGAGGGTGTCTGTTGTCTCTGTCCTCAACAGAAAAGTGTGGCAATTTTGAAACAAAAAGTATGACAATGATACTTCTGTACTGTTGCACACTTTAAGACCTGTTTGCAGGAAGAATGGGACAAAATAACACCTGAAATACTTAATCACATGGCATCTTCAGTCCCTTAATGTCTTTTCAGGGTTATGAGAAGGAATGGGGAAGCCATGGCCTAATCGTTAGAGAAGCAGCTTTGGGACCCAAAGGTCACTGGTTCAAGTCTCTGGACTTGCCTGGGTGACGTGCCCTTGAGCAACGTACCTAACCCCCAACTGCTCCCCAGGATTCTCTGGATATGTTGTATGTCTCGCTGGCTAAAAATGTCTGGTTAAATGTTTGTAAAGGGGTAAATTCTTTACCATCCCAACTTTTTTTTTAATGTGTTGCAAGAATAAAAACCAAACCAAAAAAAAAAACAAAACAGCTTTGAAAAAACTCAATTCATGAGGTAAAACGTGGTGGTGTGTATATAATGCAGTACAGGTCAAAGTTTATTTACAAATCGTTGTTTTCACTTTTAAGTTCAACATAACATCCCAACTTTTTCTGATTTGGAGTTGTAATATTATGGTCTTGGTAAGCACAAATTAATTTAACAATTTAACATGATAAAACTAAAGTATAATTAAATATGGTGTAATGGATATAACCCAGATTTCACCTCTGTAAGCTAATTCATCTTTTTCAAACCAATCCCACAACAGTAAACATTGGCCCCTCTAAGCAGAGTGGCGCAGTTGTGCTTTTCCCCTGAACAGCATTGTATATAGCAGGACCGTGATCATACTGGAGCTGACAAGTGATTGAATCACCACTTCACTCTCTCACACATTGTAAAAAGACCATCAGGTTTAAAAGAGAAGTGAGAAACCACTAGGGCCTACCATTTGTTTAGCTATTTCCATGGATATGTTGAAAATTACACAGATGAGCTGAGCTGACTTGCTGGTAATATCTGGATAAAACCACTTCTCTGTGTTTTGATAATGTTTAAATTTAATTTTGTTGATGGAACTGTTTCAGTTTTATGAAGGATCGGATGAGAAACATATTTACACTTAACACCATAGAAAAGAGTTTACAATTTTTTTAAGTGAGCGCAAAATATTTCAGGAATTAGCATCGTTGCCTCTTCCAGCAAATTCTTCTGAATAGTGTTTCTAACTGTTCATGGACGTTCAGAGACATTGCCTCCTATTGTACCTTTAAATCTTTGTTGTGTTGTACATTGGAAGTTTTTGTTTGAAATACGTTTCACTGTATTGGGTGGAAGGCTTAAATGCATTTCGTTAACCCATTCTTCCAGAGCTTGCTCAGTGGAGTTCATTCCCTCTGACAGGCTTCTCTACAAATGTAGACATGCGTATGGACAAAATGTATTATTCTGTCAAATCTGGATCAAACAGAGACAAATCACATAAGGTGAGTGTCTACCTTTTTCTGTATGTCTATGTAAACTGAAGTTTGGTCACATGAACTTTGTTGATAACTCACAAAATTTGTGAAAAATGTTAAAGAGCCAGTGTAGAAATGTAATGGACAGTGCACAAGGATCAGATCATATTAAAGAAACATTCCAGCAGTTTTCNNNTCTTCAACTCCCCCCCCCCCCCCTTTAAATCTAGTGCACCCGTAGTATGTGTGTTATCACAGAAAATAATTTCCACAGATTTGTGTATAGAGAATGCTAGACACACTTATAATGGATGTATAATCACAGTAGTGGCAGGTAATAAATATGTATTGTGGAAAGCATGTTTTGGTCCAAAGTATTTGTAAATTAGAGTGGCATGACAGCATAGCAGGTTGCATTCCTGCCTCACGGCTCAATGGTCCCTGGTTCCGTTTCACACGATGTGTATGTGCTGAATAGTCTCCAGACCGACTGCAGCCCTGACCAGGACAAAGCAGTTACTGAAGATGTATAAATTATGAATGAAATTATAAGCGGAGGCACGGTGGTGTAGTGGTTATCACTGTCGCCTCATAGCAAGCCCAGTGGCCAACGGGGGCCTTTCTGTGTAGAGTTTACATGTTCTCCCCATGTCTGTATGGGTTTCCCCCACAATCCAAAGACATGCAGGTTAGGCTAATTGGTGGCTCTAAATCGACCATAGGTGTGAATGGTTGTTTGTCTCTATGTGGCAGCCCTACAATGATCTGGCCACTTGTCCAGGGTGTACCCCACCTCTCGCCCATAGTCAGCTGAGATAGGCTCCAGCTTGCCCGTGACCCTGTACCGGATAAGCGGTTACAGATAATGCATGGAGGAAATTATAAGCATAACAATAAAGCAAGTAGAACGAGAAACGTAGGCAAATGTTTCAGAAAAGCTGTTATGAAGTTTGTATTTTTATGCAACTTTTCAGAACAAGCAATTTTCAGAATTAGACAAATGTAGAGTTTGATTTACAAATGCTTAATTCATTATGTTCAGTAACTGCTTGATCCTAGTCAGGGCTTTATCCCAGGAATATTAAGGTGTGGGGATTCACCCTGGATAGGACTTTGATTCCACAAGTTCACTTAATATCTGCAGTAATTACATATACACAGCAGATACAGAAGATAAAGATTAGATTGGAAAAATGTTGGAGTATTTCTATATTTCATTCACACTGAGGATCAGCTCTTTTGTTTTCACAGTGTGAAGCATGGGAGACTGGTCAATTCTGGGACGCTTCCTAGTGGAGGTTCAGAACCACTCCACAGTGATCGGGAAGATCTGGCTAACGGTGTTGTTAATATTCCGAATCTTGCTGGTGACTCTAGTAGGAGATACAGTGTACGGTGACGAGCAGTCCAAGTTCATCTGCAACACACTCCAGCCGGGCTGCAACAATGTCTGCTACGACACATTTGCGCCAGTCTCACACCTGCGCTTCTGGGTCTTCCAGATCGTCCTGGTCTCTACACCATCCATCTTCTATATCATCTATGCTCTCCACAAAATCACCAAAGATGAGAAGGTTCGGACAGAGCGAGTTCAGACTCTGCTCCACCGTCCACATGTTAGACAGTCAGGTGGAGGAAGTGACATTTACTTGGGAGGTAAGCTATCAAATGGGCTACAAGCTGAGGAAAGTCCCAGTGAGGAGGAGTCTCTGGAGCAAAGCGTCCTCCAAGATGACTACCAAGAGGTTGACAAGGACCCGACTGAACATTCAGGCCAAATTTTGTTGATATACATCATTCATGTGTTTCTTCGAGCCATTCTAGAGATAATGTTCCTGGTGGGCCAATACTACATGTTTGGATTTAAGGTGCCATTTCTGTTTCGCTGCAAAGCCTACCCATGCCCGACTCAAACTGACTGCTTTGTGTCACGTGCTACTGAGAAGACTATATTCCTAAACTTCATGTTTGGCACAAGTTTGGGTTGCTTTTTTCTCAACATTGCTGAGCTTCACTATCTCGGCTGGGTCTATATCTTGCGCATGCTATATACAGCATGTTTCCAGTGCTGTGAACCTAAAGGGAAACCATATGTTTCTCGCAGTCCTTTGCAGCTTAGACTCCAGCATTCAATGCGAAGTAGGCTGGTCCTACAGTCCTCTTCAACCACTCTGTCCCATAAGACAGCAGCCAGTGCCTTGCTCTCACATGGACCATCCATTTCTTTTGAGACAGACTCAACACTAGAGTACACCCCGAAGACAAACCCAGATGAAAAAAAGGGCACAGGAATAAAATTAACCAACATGGCTAAGTTGAGCAGCAAGAAGTCTTGGTTATGAGGGACCAATACTGCTGATTATTGTTAAAGCATCAGCAAAATGCTTGACATATTATATTCTTTAATTTGCTGACAGTAATTTCTCAAAATAATATAGCAGTTTAAAATGTAAGGGATAAAAACACATTGTAATGTGCTCTTCACATAGGAAATTAATCAAATCAGTGACAACATGGTGTGATCCATTCGCTGAAAAATTTCAAATAATATATTCCCAAATCACAAAACATTGGGATGGTATGGAAAATGTAAATAAGTGAAAGCAGTGATTTCTAAATTTACTTTGACTTGCATTTCATTGTAGGTAGTATGAACCCGATGTATTTCATGTTTCGTCTGGTCAACTTCATTTAATTTATAAATATGCATTCCTACATTTCAGGTCTGCAGCACATTCCAAAAAAAGAGTTGGGAAGGAGACAATTTAGGGCTAGTAATGAGGTAAAATAATTAAATAATGATGTGATTCGAAACAGGTAATGTCAACACTAGTAACAATGAGCAATCATGATTTGGTACAAAATCAGTATCCAGGGAAGTTCTAGTCTTTGAAGAGGGAAGATGGACTAATGATCCCCAGTTTGTCAACAAATGCATGAAAAAATTTAAATGTTTAAAAACAATGTTCCTCAAAGAAATATAGGAAGGGATTTGGATATTTCACCTCTATGTTGAATAATTAATTATTAAATGATCCAAGGAATCTGGAGGAATTTCGGTGTGTAAAGGGCAAGGGGGCAAGCCTAAGCTGAACACCCATGATCTCTGATCCCTCAGACAGCACAACATCAAGAACCATCATTCATCTATAGCTGATATAACCACGTGGGCTCGGGATTACTTTGAAAAAACTTTGTTGACATCATCCGTTTCAAATCACATCATGATTTAATTGTTTTACCTCATTACTAGCCCTCAACTGCCTCTGTCTCAACTTTTTTTGGAATATGCTGTAGGCCTGAAATGCAGGACTGAAAGTGTATTAACAAATGAAATGAAGTTGACCAGACAAAACACGAAATATCTTGGGTTCATACTGTCTGCAATGAACTAGAAATCAAAGTAATTTTAGAAATCACTGCTTTCTTTTATTTTATTTTGCATGTTCCATCCCATCCGAACTTTTTCTGATTTGGGGTTGAAGATTTTGTGTTTATTGCAATATAGAGAGATCATGTGATTAAAGTTGTTACTTTTTGCATTCTTCACTATAAAAAGTTTTAAAAGGTCACAATTACCAGTTACTAATATTTAATGAAATTAATATCAAGGCTTCCTTTTTGTGAGTAATTATACAGAATGATCTGGCATCATGTTTTAGTTTTTCTTTGTATATTCTTCCACACGACAATTTATACTTTGTCGATAGAGGGCGCTATTTCCATTAGTTATAATTTCATCACTGTGTATTGAGTGAAGTAAATGATACTTTAACAGCACACTGAAACCTTACATACAAATACCCAATACTGTATACAAATAAACAAGATGAAGAATTTGTCCATCAGAATAAGAGTGAGACTGTCAGAAGGTTTTCTTTTTGATGTGAACTCAACCACAAAAAAAAAAAGGGCAACAGAACTTTGTGCCCCTTATGTTAGTTGTTTGTCTTTGATAGCAAACAATGACTGTCAAATTATTATTATTGAATTATTTTTGAATTATTATTATATCACAGACAAAACATGAAAATCTACTTAAATAACCAAACATAACCTTATCAATCTTTTGAATATTAGAATATTTTGAAGAAAAAGTAAATTTACTCTAAGGCAATTGCATATTTTTTTAATTCAAAATTTAAGGCCCCACATGTTAGATATTTTAATTTTTAATCCATTTAGTTGACTGATCAATGGCCCACATGATCAGAGGCACATCATCTTTCTAAAAATTGTGCTATTTTTCTGTTTGGTCAGCATTCTGATGAATAGGGTTGGGAATTGATAAGAATTTCACGATTCCGATTCCCTTATCGATTCTGTGAAACGATTCGATTCCTTAT
>JAODXR010000009.1:21020790-21030890 GCA_028877395.1 Cathorops festae
AGGCTCCAGCTTGCCTGCGACCCTGTAGAACAGGATAAAGCGGCTACAGATAATGGATGGATGGATGGATGGATGGAACTTCACAGCGCTACTTTTATCATAATAAACTAATTAAATGCATACACTGATGCATTCAAAATCAAAAGAATTATTCAAATCCACAGGACAGTAATAACTGCAAATTAATTTAATTTTGTATTGCTTCTAAAATGAGCAATATTTATATCCTTCAGATCAGAAATAGCGTGATTAACCGAACTAAAATGCAACACGACAAGAGACATAACATTACAACCTTGAGGATGGAATGCTTCTGTTGATTCATAAATCATATGCCTGCATTCATATGTATTTATATATATTTTTTACACTATAAGCTCATGATATGGATAATACTGTGGAACATATTTTTCTGTTATTTCTTAGGTTAGACCCTGCACTGACATACTGTTAATGTGCTTCTAAAGGCAGCTATTTTGGAGCTTTTCTGGGGGGGCCCCAGAGGTTATACAATGGAAAAAAAAGCTGCTGTTATGAATTATATATTGTTTAATATTCCACAGCAGCAGAACAGGAGGAGATGTGGCGTATAGTGCTGATGTGAAGTATTTCACAGTAGGACACGGAAGCAAGTATAGTAAATGTTCTCGAGTGGATGACGTGTGAAATGGTAAATCACTTCACTTTCAGTCATCTCTGTAATAATTAGGAAAGGAGTAATGCTTACTTTGACCAAGACCTTAACCCGGGCTTTAAAAAAAAAAAAGTACGATATTAATACCACCATAATTATTATCATAATTTAAGAGGGGCAGGTAATGAAGTACAAAACTTTGCATTACCCAGTTTATGGTTGCATTTCATATTGTTTATACAAGCTTTTGTGTTATACTGAGAAATAAACCTTTCCTCATGGAAATCACATACTACAGTCATTCATCCTTTTAATAGAAACCTAGTCAAGGTCCAAAACACACATTTTTACATTTGATTGCATATCCCAAGATGGCAACCCAGTGACCTTCAGTCTCCTCTTCAGGAAGTGAAATGTATGCTCAACTGGGTTAAGTTGTGGTGACTGAACTTTTAACCAGGTCAAAACCCTCCCACTTTTTTTTTTTACCCCAAAAAGCAAGTTGTTTTGGGTCATTGTCTTGCTTCATGGTGAAGTTTCTCCTAATTAGATTGGATTAATTTCCCTGTAAACAGGCATGCAGAATGTTTCTGTAGACTTCTGAATTTATTCTGCTGCTACCAGCATGAGTTACACCAATAATGGATGAGTGAGCCCATTCCAGAAGCAGCCATGCAATCCAAAAGACATGACATGGCCACCACTGTGCTTAACCAATGAGCTTATGTTCTGGATCATGATCAGAACTTTTCTTTCTACACACTTGGGCCTTTCCATCATTTTGGTAGAGATTAATCTTGAGTCCAGAACTTTTGTGGCTCATCTCTATTTCTTTACACATTCAAATCTGGTCTTCCAGTTCTTACTGCCGACGAATGGTTTGCATCTTGTGGTGTGGCCTCAATATTTTTGCTCTTGAAGTCTTCCTTGAACAATGGATTGTGTTACCTTCACCCCTACCCTGTGGAGGCTGCTGTTGAAGTCACACTTGTTTTTGGCCTTTTCTTCATAACTCTCTCAAATGTTCTGGTCATCAACTATTGTTTACCTTCGGTGACCTGTTCAATGTGTGGTAGTTAGTACACCAGTGGTTTCTTTCTTTTTCAGGACATTCCAAATTGACACTTTTTTTTAAGCTTCAAAATAGCTTACTTTTCTCCCCTAGGCAGCTCTCTGGTCTTCATAATGGTTTATTTATTGATTTATTCTTTTTTTTTTAAACAACAACAAATGCAGTCTTCACAGGAGAAATCCAGGGCTGAAATCAAGAGTAGATATTCAGAGCTATTAAGTATTTAAACAAATCAATATAACAGGGCACGCCTGGGCAACAGTAAACATCTTTCAATCACGTGCTCCAATATTTTTGGTTACTTGAAGTATGGGTGGTTTAAAAAAAATCTGCTTTGTTCCAAGTAGTTTAACACATCTAGAGGCATTAAACAGGAAATGAAAACTGATCTGTGGATCTCATTCATCTTTTGATTTCAAACCCAAAGGTTTTCAATGGATAGCAATAATAAAGAACTGACCTTGATGTTCCAATACTTTGAGGGGACTGTATGTCCTCATAACTGCTCCTTCCAACAAGATCTTTCAAACATCGATATCACTTGGGGAAAAGGTAGCAGATGAGCAAAATGTCAAGTGAGAATGAATCCCAGGTAAAACCTTGACTAACATTGGACCACCAAAGTGACCTCAGTTCTAGAATATACAATATTCTATATGTTAAACCATTATTACCTCAGAAGTGAAAGCACTTTCCTTCTGTTGATGTTTGACAACAGTACCAGAAAGCTGTAAGAAAAAGTTAATTTTAGAAAAAATGCGATTAGTTTGAGGTAAATGCACCAAGTACATGTGTGAAGTTTCTGTGCATGTTCTCCCAACTGTCCATGAGTTTCTCAAATGGATTGGTTATGCTAATGTGATTGGTTGTACGTGTAACTCTGCAATGGACCGACAGCCAATCAATTAACAATGAAGAAATCAAGACAATTAAGAATTATAAACTTTATTGTGCATGGTTCTTTCTGTAGATATCATGACTTTACAGATACACTTTAGATACATATTTATGATTATACATTTCTGAATTCATAACGAACATTTTAAAGTGATATGTCTGATACTATGTATAGTATAACAAATTTTTCATTTTGGAATGTACGGGTGTATGAGGTAACTGCAACCATTAAAATTACATAAAAATGGTCTCATTTTTGTGCATATTTTTGTCTCTTTTTTTGTCTCCTCCCATGGACCAAATGTAGAAGCCTACAATGGTGGGGGAGATATTAAAATGGCACACTTTGCAATTACAGTTTTATCACTATCAAAAATAGGAATTTTTTTTCCTTCAGTGACAAAGAGAAGACATCTGCAACCACCTAGACCAAATCATGTAATTAAACCAAGACTTGCAAGGTACCTGTAGTTCTTAAATGGTCATGACCGCACCACTGCCATAACCACTCAACATGAGACCTCACAGCGAGATTGTCTCACTGCCATCATGCAGCGCCGGCAATCCATCACAATGATTACATAGAGAGAAGGCAAACAATTCTGTTTCACAGGAAGTACAGGTAGAATCAACACAATTTAGAACTGCTTTTTGCTTTAATCTTTTTCTTAGTTTCTCTGGAGATGATTATCCTTGATTTTTGCATAAATACAAAAAAAAAAAAAAATCCCTTCAAATACGTGATTCAAACGAGGAAAAATAATGAATAACATGAGTGAATATGAATACTTTTATATTCAGTATTAAGGAGAAAACAAATATTGGTAAAACAGAAAAAAACAAAAAGAGAAATTAAGAAAATACTAGGCAGAAAAAAATGGTTGATTCCAATCACAAGTCTGAAATCATTACTCTTGAAATTAAAGGTTTCAATAACTAGTTTTATGGTACTACAATTCAACACCCAAAAACACAAGGGCTCGCACAATCAGAGTGTGTTCCATAAAACACATCACAAGATCAAGACGTAGTCAGTACTGGGTTGTTGTTTTTTTTCTTCACCAAGGTGCAAAAATAACTGGATAAGCATACATTTTTGTGCTAGACAATATTTCAGAGCAAAGCAGCTGCATGTAAAATCAAGCTACAGTATACTTACATGATAATAAAAAATAACTTTTGACTGTGTTAGGTTTCTTTTTTTTCTCCCCCATAGTCATTGATTAACCCCATACCAACCCAGATTCTCAAATGAGCAGGTCCTTGCATCATGCTATACAAAAATATACTACCATTTCTCTTGTCTTTTTTGCATCCCTACACGTTCTGCACATCAAAAAAAAAAGTTTTAAGGAAAGTGCTAAATGAATGCTCTATAAGGTGAACAAGTGTATCAGTCTCCCTTCTCTCAGTGATGTCATTAAACTAATCTCCTAACAAGAGCTCGGTCCCTTCAGGACCTCAAGGCTTTTCAGGTCTCTTCACACACTCCCATGTGTTGGTAGGAGATTGGCGCCCCCTACCGCCCGTCATTCCTCTCCTCCATATTCACTGGCCCTCTGAGTTCCATCCACTAACAGCGCACCAGTGACCAGCGCATTGGTGAACAGCTTACCAACAAACAGCAGCTAGTGCACCAGCAAACAGCACACTGGTGAACAGCTTACCAACAAACAGCAGCCAGTGCACCAATAGCCAGTGCACCAGTGAACAGAACACTGGTGAACAGCTGACCAATGAACAGCAGCCAGTGCAACAGCTCACCAGCAACCAGTGAACAGCGTACCAGCACACAAATAACCAACGCACCAGTGAACGGCTCACCAGCAAACCCTGCACCATCACCATGCCAACTATGGAACACAGATCCAAAGTCACATACTGGACAACTTACAGTTAAAACTAAAAATATAAATAATAATAAAAAAAAAAAAACTACAACTACACATATAAATGAATGATAAAAAGGAGTACGCAATGAGCGGTAAGCTTCGTTCCTAATCCTTCACAGTAATCACCTCCCAGCTAACAGGAGAGGAATACTGTACTTTCTAACAGCGCTGCAGAGAAAGAAGGGTTCGACAGCAGAGAGAAGAGTCGGTGGAATAAATCTACGGCCTCAGCTTCCTTTTCTCATCCTTTCCCTTCGCTCACCGTTTCCTCAACCCGCTCTGGTGCCGAGAACGAAACAGATGGAAAATTAAATGGACAGAAGAACTAAACCAAAATCAACAGACGTTGGCCTTGTGGCTTTGGGGATCACTCGATGACGAGGTACTGGATGGCCACAGCAATGAGGATGGAGGTGAGGGCAAGCAGGGCGATGATGAGGAGCGAGAACTGCTCATCTGTGAGGCTGCGTCTTGGCTGCTGGCTCTCGGCAGCTTTAGGCCCCGCGCTGCTGGATGAGCTGGGCGATTCGATGCGAAGAGGCAGTAAAGTGACACTGGAACTGTACGGCCCCATGATCTCTGGAGCATCCTGGCACTGGCGGATAGCACACACGCGGAAACGGTATTCAGAGGACGAACTCAGGGAGGGGACGCGGAATAGTGTGTCTGAGCCCTTGTACATCTAAAAAGACAGGAGAAAAAAAAAAAAACAGTACACATTTATTTGACTTTTGGTTAACTGATGATACAGAGATGCTGAAGTCCCCCCCCCCAAAAAAAAAACAACCCTCAGAGGGTCTCAGTTTTTAAAGCTAAATAACAAATCGCTCAAATATTTATTTTTGCTCAATATTAAAAATACATTTTTAATGAATTCTTTTAAATTAACACATTACTTCAAATAAATACATTTAAATAGTTAAATTATTAAACACATTGTACAGTACACAAAGCAAAAGATCTTCAAAAACTTGATTATAGCAGCGCCCTAGACTTAAGAGAAACGCATCGTCCTGATTTTTGATGGCTTGGCCGTACAAAGTCCGTACAGGTACCACCACAGGGAACCTGATCATGAGGCACCATATCTCAAACACTTACCCACCAGACAATGTAATTTGTATCTTTATATGATAGAAAGGGGGTAGATGGATGAAGAGGTTTATTGAAAAAAAAAAACACTAACAAACACATCCAAAATGTAGAGAAAGGCAGAGTTGAAAAACAGGCAGGGGCTGAGTGGCTGCATGCTCCTATTATTCTATTCAGGTTGATTTTGCACCCATGCGAATATTTTGCTCATACATTTCATCAGGAGCTCCGTTCCAGACAGTGCCTAAATATCTACAGTACTTCGGTCTGAACAGACTTCAGATGCTTTTGGTGTGTTGGAAAGGCATCCGAGATGGAATGGAAACTGGCAGCTTGGGAAACATCAGTCTTGAAAACCACAGCATCCCATCTGTCTACCCACCTCCTGTGTGACTGGTTCACAATCGTGTGAAATATTGAGTGGGCATGAACTAAAAGAACCGTCAATGCTACATGTCCACCATCCTACCTTTATCAGCGTTGGATTATAGTGAAAATACCAGCTTAACTTCACTTTCCAGGGCAAGATACTGCTGTGGCTCGTCTCTCCCTACAGATCTGCCCAATTCATCCTGATGCTTTACTTCTGCGCTTGGGACTCAGTGCTGTGGAATGTCTTGTATGTATACGCTAAATATATATATTTTACAAAAAAGTGTTTAGGTCCAAGTCTTACCCTTACTTCAGCAGATAATCTCATATAGATGCTAGTAACTTGTACCCAAAAACTGCTGCTGTAATCCCATACCCCCATTCACAAATATATGGTTTTCAGTGTGATTATCACTATATAATATATAAGTGTGTCCTGGCAGTGATGTAAATGATGTAGTTCTATTGCAATATCACTACAATAGAGCATACTGCCTCAGTGTTAAGCAACCTGTGGCAAACTCAAAGAAAACCTTAGCAAACAAACAAAAATGTGACAAATAAACCTTTGCTTGAACAAACCAAAAGTTCAGGAACATCAAGAGAACACTCTCGGCAGAGATGAGATATAGCCCAATTCGTGCCATGTTGCTAACTAGCGAATGTCTCAGCTTGGCTTTTGCACAACAATGGATTTGCCACCTCGTGAATTATGCATGTCCGGTCTCGCATGTTTCCTGTCTCACGGAGGATCGTGCTCCGTAACATTCCATTAAATACAGTCAGGTGGGAAAACACTATCTTTTTCATTTTTGAAGACCGAGTGGGAACAAAAATTAATTTCCATTTTGTTCTTAAACAAAACAGGTTTCGTGTGTGGAAGGGGACGTCCTGTGCTAAGCCACTGCTCCTCTTCACAATATGCTCATACTGAACATCGTTTCACCCTACTCAGTACTGCCTGACTTTATAGTGTACAGATATAGAACAGTTATGATTATAATCCCACTATCCGGTACCATTCAAAAGAGGATGGCTTCATTTTTGAGTCTTGTTCCTGACAAGGATTCTTCATGACATTTATGTGTCACAGTCACCTCTGGTTGCACATTAGGGATCTAATTCCATGTCCAGATTTCTGTAAAACTACTTTGTGATAAAGTCTATTGTTAACAGTGCTATTCAAATAAAACTAAATTAAAGTGAATTGAAAACGTTTCTTTTTCAATTCCGCATCTTATAACTTGTGAAACTGACAATGTCCAGAGAATGAGGGGGAAAAAAAAAAAAAGACTACATTATTTCATTTGGATTACATTTATTTTTAACGTTTTTGAAATGATGTACAAAGATAGAAAATCGTAGTGTTCATTTCTCTTAGGTGATTGGAGCTTCTTACTGCTTTCAAGTCAATGCAGCAGATATGCATCTTACAGACTCTGCCTGTTTGACAATTTCCTTACTTCCGTATTACTATTTTGAGTGCACAAGTGTGTGTTCACGCTGATAAGTATAGCAACATGCATTGCACTACGAGTACCTGGATGGTGTACTCAAAATGGCCAAAAAGTCGAGTGTTCAACACTTCTGACTTCTCACCCTCAATGGTCACCATCTTGGCCAAAAGGGGAGGGACCACCAACCTAGTGTGGTAGTAGTACTTGAGCTCGATCTCAAGACTGGTCTCAAGAGCACTTTTTCGATGTCATCTCGAAACTGACTGCATTTTTATGGCCCCAATCTCAGATACAAAGGACTCTGAATTTTATTTCAAGGCCAGTAAAGACCACAACTGTGGGGATTTCACTAAACTGCCTGTGCACTGTCTGGTTTATTTATGAAAATCATTATTGTGATTGGATGTAAAACATCGTGCTTCAAATGCAACCAATAACATGACTCAATGCTAATTTGAAATTTCTGTTACTGTTAACGACTGTCACCCCATCCCATCCCCCTTCATATCCATTCACTTTCTGGAGTGCTTATGTCAGCCAAAATTTCTGTAATAAAATTTAAGTAGTGTGTCATGCAGTGTGGGACTGGCACTGGTCTGGTCTTGACTTGGTCTCAACCCCCCAAAGTCTTGGTCATGTCATGGCCAAGACCAGAGTGTATCGAGACTAAGACTTGGTCTTGGTTTAGATGGTCTTGACTATAACACTGCACCAACCATTTTTCAGCCAGTTGGGGGAGGGCGTGTTCTCAACATCGATAGTGAAGTAATTTCCACATCACGTGAAATGTCTATGCACGCAAGTGAGGAAAATTAAAACCACACACATTTTTAAGAGATGAGCAAAAAATGCCAGCAGATGTTTATTGGTGGGTGATGCAACAATCGTAGTCAAATGTTGTGATGGTCATTTCTGCATCCAGTCACTAAAAAGAGGTCACTGTTGAAGAATGGAAAAAGATTGATGTTGCAAAATGTCGCCAACTTGTTCATTCCATGCCTAGAAGACCTCATGGAGGCCATACAAAGTACTAGATGTAGTAGTTTTTGTTGTGGGGCGTATTAATTTTTGCACCACCCTAATTTGAGTAAAACTGAAAAAATGTGTAATCCAAGTTATATTATTAACCCTACTTTCACGTTATAAGTTAAACAGATGTTATATTAAAGTTTGTCTTGTCAACATTTTAGAAATTGTGTTCATCGATATATTGTTTAAAATGTTACTTTTCAAAGGGGGTGCACTCATTTACGCTCAGCACTGTATGTGAATTGGGACACAGGGACTATTTAGTATCTTTTAGTAAATTAACAGATAACGATTTTACCTTGAACGCTTAAATCTTCAAATGGGACAATTTAGAGACCGGTCACACATTTATTTCACTTGACAGCACGTGTTTATTTATTTATAGGGAGATACAGACACCACATAATATTAAATAAATATTTTTCCTCTTCAATCTCAGAAGCTTTGCTACTTGCACTCCTATTTTGCCAGGCAGCTATGGTTCTTTTACTGCTCTGAAAAACCATGAACATTGAGAGCAAATTTCTGATGTAGCTTAAACCAGGCACAAGACTTCTACTCAAAAAGTAAACGGCTGGACTCAAACAGAATGAGTGACAGCAACAGTGGTACCTGTTTAAAATCAGAATTCCCCTGCATGCACTGCAGGCAATATATGATTGGATCTCCCTTCATAGGTGGCAAGGATTCCCAGCTAATCTCACAGGACTCATCCAGTCGTTCCACACGTGGTGCTAGATACACAGAGAATAAATTGAAACATACCTATACACTCCGGAGTGTAACCCAAGACCCAGGTGAAAGGTGAGAAAGCTGAAAGTCTTACCTTTGAGTGGAGCTGGAGGTGAGCGAGGGGTGGTGAAGGTGTACACAGAAGAGAAGGGCCCTTCGCCCGCCTCGTTAAAGGCTTGGATGCGAAATGAATAAGAGGTAGACTCATTTAGCCTCTGCACTTTGTGAGTGTGGCAAGGTCCTTTATACAAGGATATAAACCTAGAGAGAGAACACGAGAACGTCAAGTATTTGTTCTATACTCAATTCAACTATATAAAGAAATTAATGCACACAAGGTCTGTAGTCTTAAGCAAAAGGGATTATTCATCTTTATAGCTACATCACACCCATACAAATTGAGTGGGTGTTTCACCTTTTTTTTCCCCTCCAAAGTACCACCATAGCGATTATAATACTTTACTGACGATCAATCTACAAGGGAGGTTTTCACAACTACGACATTTGCTCGAGTACACTATTTTAGCATGCCCAAGAAGAAAAAAATAATAATCAGGGCTCAAGCTGTATATGACTGACGGCCTCACCTGCCATTTTTGTCCTCCATTTGAAGCTGGTACTGCAGTGAGTCTGCGGGGGAATTCTTGGTTGGACCATCACCCCACTTCAGCCTGAGCGTCTGGTGGCTGAATGCAGTGCACTCCAGCCGTGGAGGCAGAGGAGGCAGCGGTTTTGTCTTCAGCTTAAAAGTGTGGCTAAAGGGGCCAGCACCGAGGCTGTTTAGAGCCTGGATCCTTATCCTGAAAAAAAAAAATACACTTTTTATATGATTCATTTATACAGTAAATTTAAAGGAGAATTCCGGCTGTTTTGGGTTCATATGACATCTTGTGTAGACCGAGGGAAGTTGGTCAAAGGTGAAA
>JAODXR010000009.1:21194927-21208356 GCA_028877395.1 Cathorops festae
TTTAGAGTCACCAGTTAACCTAACCTGCATGTCTTTGGACTGTGGAGGAAACTGGAGCACCCGGAGGAAACCCACGCGGACAACATGCAAACGCCATACACAAAGGCCCTCGCCGGCCATGTGGCTCGAACCCGGACCTTCTTGCTGTGAGGCGACAGCGCTGACCACTACACCACTTCGAACAGTTTTGTGACACACTGTCCAGAAACGTAACCCATGATGATGAGGTGAGTGTGGCTGCGTTCCTGACTTGACCATCAGCTTCACCTGCGCTTGGCGGACTCAGTGCGCAGACTCAGCACTCAGAGTTGACGAACAGCGACGGTGCCTTTCCATTTCTTTCCCAGTCAGACTGACACACACAGAGAGAAATCTGAATAGTGTGTGTTTTGGGGGGTTGATTTGAGCACGTGGGAGTCACCAGACGCGGCTGCCAAACTTTCCAGCGCGTGCGTGCGCGCGCGCGCACTTCCTCCCGTGCGCTTTTACATCTCTCACAACTCCGCCGTCGGGCTTCCCTGCCTGGATCAGAGACCGCCATCCGCTCCTGCGCCGCTGACCTGGAACCAAGAGCTCAGAATGCACATGCGATGTTCGGATCAGATGTCCGAGATCTCCAGATCAGCAGCTCCTCGTGACGCTCCAATGACTTTTCACTTTTGTTTCGGGCAACTTTTCCGTCGCGCGCAGGTGCGTGTGTCCTCGTGAAGCGCGCGCACTGTCATGCTTTTCTGACTCGCGCGCCTGCTTTCTTTCATTCTCTTTATAATAAAGTCAGGCAGCGGGAGGGCCGGTCTGTATGGCGCTTTTGTTGGAGAGTTGAGATCGTGAACGCGTTGTAGTGCTGTGTGTGTGTGAGCAGAAGGCATGCTGGGCAGCCCGTCCAATAACGGCGGTGTGAAGATGCTCGCTCCTCACGCCACCGACGACGACAGGCACGTGGAGTTCGTGGCGCTCGCGGCTGTCAGCACCGAGCCTCCGAGTCCTGAGCGCGCGCAGCCCTCACAGCGCACCGGCCTGCTCGGGACCCCGTTCCCTGCGCCCCCCGGACCCCGAGCCGCCGCGTCCACCTCCAGCAAGCGCTACCGCAAGATCCAGAACTGCCTCTATAACGTGCTGGAGAGACCCAGAGGATGCGCTTTCATCTACCATGCGTTCATGTGAGTCACAACTTTTCACTGATCATCCAAGATTGTTTCAGGTTCCCATTTGTGCACCTGGCTTGCAAAGAAGGAACAGAAACAACTTGCCAAGCTGATAAATAATATCAGAGCACACTATAATGCAGAGCATCTATTTCACTAACACAGCAAGGAAAACAACAACCCACAACTGTTAGACTAAATTGCACACCTGCTGTGTGCTCACCTGGAGGCAGTGACACTTCTGCAATTGGAAAATCCCAGAAATCACTGTACCATACAAACAAGAGTACTTACAGGACTCAGTTTATTATTATTATTATTATTATTATTATTATTATCTCTCCACCAAGTTTCTGTACATTTTGCATCGTGGCATCTATTCGGCTATAAAGCTTTCACAAGTTCCCCAAATCAGGTCCGTGCTTTATAAGAAAAATATAATCAAGGTCGGTTTATTATTAGATGAGCTTCTCATTCTCATTCCATTTTCAGTACAAGTCTGATATCAGAGATCTGACCCAGTACTGAACCTACATCCTCTCTCTAGCCGAGTGTCCATGCATTATCTCTAGCCGCGTTATCCTGTTCTACAGGGTCGCTGGAGCCTATCCCAGCTGACTACGGGCGAAAGATGGGGTACCGCAGGGCTGACACATAGACACAGACAACCATTCACACTCACATTCACACCTACGGTCAATTTAGAGCCACCGATTAGCCTAACCTGCATGTCTTTGGAGGAAACCGGAGCACCCAGAGGAAACCAATGCAGACACAGGGAGAACATACAAACTCCACACAGAAAGGCCTCTGTCGGCCACTGGGCTTGAACCCAGGACCTTCTTGCTATGAGGCAACAGCGCTAACCAGTACACCACCGTGCCGCCCAGAAACACTACCTTTCTGAATAATAAATGCTTTGTAAGAGTTATCGCGAGAGAAGAAAATGCAGCTTTAATCGTATAACATCACTCAAGGGAAACACAAAAACTATTCGCAATTGCGTTTAGTCGACATTTTTAATACATCATTTCTATTTGTGCAAACTGCAGTAGAAACCTGGCTACTGTGACTCCCTGACCTAGCATGAGGAAAAGCCGTTTTGTAAGTCAGTCTGGATAAAGCCGTCTGCTAAATGAGGTAAATATTAATGTAAAGCAGGTAGCTAAATTGCATTGTGGGTAAAGTTGGAAATCACAGTATAATGAGACCAATGTCAACTCAGACTTTCATTCCAAAATCAATCGTGAATGCCTTTGAAGATCACATGTTCATTTGGAAAATTAATAATGAAGACATTCAGGGTGGATTTTTCTTTTAGCTTCAGTATTCAAAAGGGAAATCTTTTGCAGACTAACCAGCTGTTCTGACGATGCGAAGATTATCTTGTGTTTTTCTCATCACAGAGAGGTTTATTCTCTGTAAAAAGGGTGCACACTTACAGTAATACCTCCCTCCACACATACTCACACACAAACACTGCGGACAGACTGTTTTCCTTGACACAAACTCAATCACGTTTTCCCTTTCTGTCTTTGTTCTGTCTGTCTCTGGCTCTTAAACCCGACCATAAACTTGTCACTGCAGGGATCTAAAATCAGCTAAAGAGATCCTGGGACTCGAGCAGCTTTGGCCCCTGCAGCTCTCTTTAATCTGTCACTCCATGAATGAGGAGGAAAGTGAGAGCCTCTGTGTCAAAATAAGACATTTAGCGATGTTGGATATTCGTGTAGGTGTGAGTTTATGTGGGTTGGCACATGTACGTGTGTGCATTCAGTTGAATATACTTTATGTGGATCTGTCATCCATAACCACTTATCCTGTACAGGGTCACGGGCAAGCTAGAGCCTATCCCAGCTGACTATGGGCAAGAGGCGGGGTACACCCTGGACAAGTCGCCAGGTCATCGCAGGGCTGACACAGAGACAAACAGCCATTCACACTCACATTCACACCTATGGTCAATTTAGAGCCATTAGTTAACCTAATCTAAACTTGGATTTTGGGGGAAACCGGAGCACCCGGAGGAAACCCACGCAGACTTGGGGAGAACATGCAAACTCCGCACAGAAAGGCCCTCGTCGGCTGCTGGGCTCGAACCCAGGACCTTCTTGCTGTGAGGCGACAGCGCTAACCACGACACCACCATGAGCGTGTAATAATATTTTATTTCACTCTTCATGCCATCACAATGTCATGGCATAAAAAATGGCATGGAAAGACATCAAGAATGTCACATAGTAGCAGTTCCCATGTCCTTGAATACAATGTTTTCATGTGACAAAATAAGAGGCAGTCTGTGTGTGTTTCTATTAGGTCTCACTTACATGCAAAAAAATAGAACTGACATGTCAAAAAAAAAAAAAACGCTCTCATTTTGTATTTACGGACAAAGTACACACTTAAAATACTACCGGTCTAAATGCTGCATTGAATTCTATCTGTAACAAAAGATGGATGTCAGACGGCTAACTGAAAAAATGTCTCACAGATGGTTCTGCTGTAAATTAGCCTTTAGAAATGAATGTGCAGTCATTTGACTCAGTGGTATTGTAACCTTGAGGGAATAGAGCTCCAAAATATTGTTTATCTCTAGTCCTGACTAAATGTTTTCCTCAAGTGTGATAAAATAGTGATATTGCATTAAAATTACATTATATAGGGGCTTATGGGTGCTGCAACAGAAAAGCATTCTGAAGCGTTCAGAAAAGCGAATCCCAATGATGTGTGTCCAGGAGCTCAAACTCGTCCATGCTCTTAGGGATGGAGAGGTGGCATTCTCTCTCGCCCCTGTCAATTCTCGTGATGCTAGCCAATCATGGGCATCTGTGGGCTCATGCACACAAGTATGCAGATATCACTTTCCTCGGAATGCGTTACACTGCCCCCTGATGTTGCATATGCAGCGGTTTGAAAAGATGCAGTCGGCTGGCTTTGACCTTCGCCCTCCCTGGTTGGTAGCTGTCATGCAATCAGGGAGAGCACTCTAGGGGGTGGGAATTGGCCATGACTAAATTAGGGAGAAAATTGGCGTGGTGTGTGTGTGTGTGGGGGCACTCACGGAAACACCGATTGGCATAAGCGAAAGGCTCATGTCACTCAGGATCCCTCTGGCTAAGAAACGCGACGCTACCCTCCTAAGTGCCTATGCACCAACGCTACCATCAGGGATGACGTGAAGGACCACGTCTATCAATCACTAGATGAGGCTCTCCGTCGTATACCCAAGGAAGACAAGATCCTTTTGCTGGACAATTTCAATGCTAGAGTGGGGAAAGACAACAAGGTATGGAGTGGTGTCATTGGTGGGCATGGCATTGGTCATGTCAATGCAAACAGTCTGCGTTTGCCAAGCCTCTGTGCTGAGCATGGCCTGGTCATCGCAAACACACACTTCCAGCTCAACAATAAACAAAAAACATCCTGGATGCACCCACGCTCCAAACATTGGTACCTGCCAGACTACATCATTGTGAGACGGTCTAAGATAAAAAGACATCTTACTCACTCATGCAATGAGAAGTGCCAAGTGCTGAACAGATCATCAACTCATCATGACCAGGTTCCTGATGAAAGTACACCCTGCTGTCCGTCTCCAGAAGCCAAGAAAGAAGCTGGACTGTACCCAGCAAGAAAAGGCTGAGATCCGGAACAGCCTCCATCTCGCTCTGCCTGAAAACCTGGAAGATGTTGAGTTTCTCCTGAGCACAGATGACTCCATCAGTGAGAAATTATCTTCTGTGAGCTCTAGGCTCTACGAGGCAGCTTCCCAATCCATCGGGTACAAGGGCAGAAAGCAACAGGACTGGTTCAGTGACAACACTGGCACAATAACTTCCATACTGAAAGGCATGCACAAAGCACATAGTGTTGTCCTCACAAATCCTACATCAACTGCTCGCTGGCAAAAATGGCAAAAATCCAGGAAAGAGGTGCAGTCAAGATCGTGTGCCCTGCAGAACAAGCGGTGTATATCAAAGGCAAATGAAATACAATCTCATGCCGACAGAAACGATGTGCACAACTTTTATGATGCAGTGAAAACGATCTATGGCCCAAGAAACCGCTCCATCTCGCCCCCTGAAGTCTGGCAATGGTACACATAAAAGACCAGAACCTGATCTCAAAAAGGTGGGCAGAGCACTTTCAAGCTCTGCTGAACTAGCCCTCCCAGCAGATCCCTCCGTTCTGGATGAACTACCTGTCCACCCCACCATCCAAGACCTTGACCATCTACCAACCCTTGAAGAGGTTCATCGTGCAGTAAGGTCATTAAAGAACAAGACCCCTGGCCTTGACAACATCCCTGCAGAGATCTTCACACAAGGAGGCTACCTCTGCACCCATGCACTTTTCTTCTTTATCGCACACGTATGGAAGACCAAACTGTCCCCCAGCAGTGGAAGGATGCCAACATCATCCCCATATACAAAGGAGACAAGTCCCTCTGCGGCAACAGCCGTGGCCCATCACTCCTGGCTGCTGCTGGAAAAGTCCTGGCCAAAGTTATGCTACAGAAGCTGGTGAAAAACATCTCAGAAGAGCTGCTGCCTGAGTCTCCGTGTGGATTCAGGAGAAAACAGGAGTACCGTGGACATGGTATTCACAGCACAGCAACTCCAGGAGTAGTGTAGGGAACAACATCGAGACCTCTTCATAGCCTTCATTGACCTGTCAAAGGCCTTCGACACGGTCAACAGGGAGATCCTATGGAAAATCCTTCTTAAGTTTGGCTGCCCACGAAGGTTTGTTAACATCCTCCAGCAGTTTCATGAAGGCATGATGGCACATGTAACCATTGAAGGCCAGGAATCCGAACCATTCAGGGTGTGCACTGGTATACATCAGGGGTGCATCCTTGTTCCAGTTCTTTTTAACGATTTTCCTCCTGTGTGTGACACTACTGCTCCACAAGTACATCGAAAGAGACAGCGGAATTACCTTGGACTTCAGACTTGATGGGAATCTGTTTCACATCCAAAGGCTCCAAGCAGCCACAAAAACATCTGAACGCATCACTGAACTACAGTATGCTGATGATTGTGCAGTCGTGGCCCATACACCAGAAGCACTGCAAGGTCACCCTTGCAGCTGCTGCAAAGGTGTATGGCAGGATGGGGCTTTCCATAAACATGGCCAAGACTGAAGTAATATGCCAGTGGGCCTCTACTCCTCCACCATCTCTGACAAACCACTTACAATAGTGGAATCCTTCAAATACCTGGTCAGTTTCCTCTCTGATGATTCCAGCATCGACAGAGATATACAAAACCAGATTAAATATGCATCGTCTTCCTTTGGCAGACTCAGAAAAAGGGTCTTCCAAAATAAAGACCTCAAACTCCACACCAAAATATCAGTCTATCTGGCAATCATCATCACAACTCTCCTCTACACCTGTGAGGCGTGGACCCTGTACAGTTGCCACCTCAAGATGCTTGAAGCTTTCAATATCAGATACCTACAATGCATCCTGGGAATAACCTGGAGTGGCCGAGTGCCCCATACTGAAATCCTCCGCAAGACCAATTGCGTCAGTATGGAGACCATCATCACCCAGCACCAACTTTGCTGGCTCAGTCACACCATCAGGATGCCAAAGGCATGCCTACCTCACAAGGTGCTGTATGGCCAGCTACATGTTGGCTGCCACCTGGCAGGGGGCCAGAAAAAAACGTTAAAGACCAACTGAAGACGACTATGGGGGGAAAGAAAAAAAAAATAAGTGTGGTTTGAACCCAAGCCAGCTGGAAGACACTGCCACCCAACACTCCATCTGGAGGCAGCTCTGTCAGCAAGGGGTGCAGAAGCTCGAGGAGGACCGAGGAGACTGACGGACAAGGAGACGCTTGAAGAGACATGAAGCCAGTTCCACACCCATACCCCAGTCAGTGCCCTTAACTGTTCTGTCTGCAACAGGCAGCATGGCTCACAGATTGGACTTTATAGGTCACATGAGAACTCACAAGTAGCAGAGGCAGGATTGCCATCATCGGATATGACGGGCATCCTTAAGCAAGCAAGTCTAACACACACACACACCTTTTCTTTTCCAGTGAATGGCACTTCTATACCTAAAAAAAAAAACAAAACATTAAATTTTGACCCATTTCCACACGCTATTAAAATTTGAGGTCAATCAAACAAGAATTGGCAAAGTTATTAGATTGTGAAATGATACATTTTTTTGAAACACACTGTATTCCATTCATCATGCCTAGCTGAATAGAATATATACACATCATGAAAAAAGCCAGTCAATATTATTATACACGCATAAATCAATGGAACAATTATATATTTTACAAAGAGTTTAAATTCTTGAAGCTTCTGTATTTAATGAAGCAAACCTGGTGGCCACGTTAGTTTACAAATCGTCAGTGTCACTCGCTAGCGTGGAAGTTTTACACGCAACATGTATCTTATGGTATTTTCAATTTCACTGCAACAGTTTACTGCGGGTGTTGCCGGCAAACAAAAACGCTTCTGCGCATGCATAGCAGAAAACTCACTGAATATTCACATCAGCCTTGAAGTGTGACATGTTGCCTTGACAACCATGCAATGTCAAACCATATTCAACGATCATTCTCCATTGGTAGAGTGATGTGCTAACATCACATAGCATAAGTGACATGCTAACAATATGACATGCTATCAAACCAAATGAATGAAACCCGCTGGAAGGGAATAGAACACGCCAGAGGTAGACAGTAACTAAGTACACTTTGAGTATCTGCACTTTGAGCATTTTTTTTTTTAAACTTATGACTAACTTCACTACATTTGAAAGGCAAATATCGTACTTTTTACTCCACTACTGTACATTTCTATTAAGGTCCTCGTTACTGTGAAGTGGCTTTGAAAGTAGATGTCTTGGTTTTCTTTTCTAAAATGTGACTTTTTTTCGCAGGTGACCCTGACAGCCGATCAGTAATCACTAGGGTCACGTCCATAGACTGAATAAAATCAATTCAATGATTTCTCCACAGCATTATTTGAACACGATCAGTTGATGCGAGAATGGAAAGAGGCGGTTCTTCTGGAGAACGCACGCACCCATGGCTTTACCTGGAACCCATGTTTCAGTTTTCTGAAAGGATTAAAACGAAGCGAATCTTTAAATGTTTGCTGAAAACAAACCACATCACACCCTACAAAAACTAATAATGGGGGAAATAATCGCTAATCGAATTGAAATGGGGAAATATATAGTAATGGGGAAATAATCGTTAATCGAATTGAAATCAAATTGAAAAATTAATCTTTAGATTAATCAATCAATGCATAGATAAAATAATCACTAGATTAATCGTTTAAAAAAAATAATCGTTTCACCCAGCCCTAGTAAGCGGCGTTAGTTTGTCATAATTCTTTGTTTCAACGCATTCAAGTTGAGAAAGAAACAAGTAAAATGTTTCGCCACTTCTATCAGCCCCTCTGCATAAACATGGGCGCAGCCATCTTGCGCAGAACATCATAATGCGAAGTCTCGCGATATTCACGTCGATCACATGAATCGTCTGATAAACTAACATCATGGCGGCCACTGACAGTGGCAGTTAAACTTGTCAACGGGTTGTGTATTACCGTTGGCAGATGTTCACACCCATCATCAGGTCTGAGAAAACGAACATCGATCAATTTATCAAAAACTTTTATTCAATTATTTAAAGATTTAAAACACATGATGTGTGGTATAAAGAATTCTGTGCCAAAATACTATTTTGTAAGATGTTTGTGTTAATTTTTTTGAAAAAAAAAATTTCCTACCTACCGACTCCATTTTAGTATTTCATGTTACCTGAAAACACACTTTTTTGGGCCTTAGCATGTAAAAACAGAGTTACACTAAAATAACTTACCTGAAGTCGTTTCAGAATGTTTTCGCATAATCTTGCCAAATAAACAATGTAGAAATCTTTCTTTCCTAGTAAAGTGTTGACAGAAAATATACTTTTAATACTTAAGTATTTTTAAAAGTAAGTACTTCAGTACTTAAGTTAAAGTAAAAATTTGACTGGACAACTTTCACTTGTATCAGAGTAACATTTGACCAGTGGGATCTGTACTTTGACCTAAGTAATGAAGTTGGGTACTTTGTCCAGCTCTGGAACACGTTTTTATTCCATCGAAAAAGTGACCTGCACGTATAACAATTGCCGAGGTTTCACTCCGATGACGTCACTCCCAGCGTTCTCCCACTGACTAGATGTACGCTTTCAAATACATGGTAAACTGGCTCAAAATTAATTTTTGATGACCTTTTTTTTTTTTTTTAAATACACGTTAATAAACATTACATAGTGGCACAAAGATATGGAGTTTACCTTCTCATGTTGAAAAATACATCACTCGTTCACCTGTGAAATGTCTATTCAATACTCGAAGATAAACTTCCCATCTCTTTCATTTCAAAGTTTCAAAATCAGGTCACACAACTACAAACAAATCTTAAGAAGGTCACTGTAATCTTAACACTAGTTTTATTTTTTTTTTTGCACATTCCCCAAGCTACATGATAAACGACACGGCTCTGCTCCAGAAAACCCTGATTTGAATTTGCATACTCAATCTTTCATACCCTCATACAAAAGTCATGGCTGGTTATTTGCCCATTATCATATGTAGCTCATTTTAGTAGAAGGGATTTTATCATCGTCAACACACCTCTTCAACATAACCTTGCCAGAAGGTTATTTGCCACAGCTCAATGGGGCAGAAAAGAGAAAAAAAACACACATTACATCATTTGCATGACATTTGCCTGATCTTGAATATTTGCATTGTACAGTGTGATGGAGTCAGAGAAAAATCTTCGTGTGCTATAAAGGATTTTCCTAGGTTTCTGTGATGTGATGATGCCTTTCCTTGGAACGACATGATCAAGGGTGATACTTAATGCCATTCTCTCAACAACAGGAAAAAAAAAAAAAAAATGCAGGGACACTCTAGCTATACATGACAACCATTTCACTGAATGTTACCAAATCAGACACAACTTCCTTCCTAATTTTACCAGAAATTACATGACTATATTTAAAAAAAAAAAAAACACCCCCACTAAGGCTATGTGGGTGGGGAAACAGAAAATAGTAAAGCAAGAATGAAATGGAGATGACCCATGAACATCTGCTCAAGTGACAAGATAAGGATGGTAAGAAAGTCCCTTGTGGAGATGCAAAATACTTTAACAAAAATAAATCTTTAAAAAAAGTGCACAAATGAATGTCAATTGGAAAGAGACATTGTAAACGTATAACATGAACGTACTTACACATTTGAATTTCAGAAAAAACAGCGGTATACACAAAAGCTAAAAATGTTAAGTGCATTGTTAGCAATCTCACCAACCAGCTGCACAATATAGCCTCAATTTAAAAATAAAAACTTCAAATGTGGTCGAGCTCTCCTGACAGGTGCAAAATATTTTTCCTGTTCACATTCGTCACAAGAAATGTAGCTTAGATTTCATTGGTTTGAAATTAGGCCAAATAAAAATAAATTTTAAAAAAAGGGGTGGGGGTGGGGGGGTTCCAGTAACCCGACCGATCAAGAATTTCGGCGTCGAAATTGCTGACCATAAAGTTATTACAAATTTCCCTCAATATTTTAGAGTAAGCGGTGTTAGTTGGTCATAATTCTTTGTTTCAATGCATTCAAGTTGTGAAAGAAACGATAAAAAGTAAAATGTTTCACCACTTCTATCAGCCCCCCTGCATAAACATAGGCGCAGCCATCTCGCGCAGATCATAACCAGTGTTGCCAGATTGGGCGGTTTCCCACCCAACTGGGCGGTTTTAAGTGCATTTTGGTGGGTTTTGAACATATTTTGGGCTTGAAAATTTATTTGTTTAAAAATTTTAAAACACTTTTATGATGTGTGGTATAAAGGATTCTGTGCCAATATACTATTTTGTAAGATGTTTACTTGTGTTAATTTTTTTTTTAACAAAATAAATAAAAACCCACACCACACCTTTTCCTACCTACCGACCCTATTTTAGTATTTCATGTTACCTGAAACACACCATGTTTTTTTTTTCTTGGCCTCAGTAAAATGCAGTGTGAAGAAAATCTGATTATACACAATTTGACTTTACTACACAAGAAAAAATAAATAAAGTTACTGAAGGCCACGCCTCCCTCCCTCGTTAGGCCCGACGGAAAGAGACAAGCCACACCTCCCTCCCTACATCGTCAGGACGGACGGAAAGAGAAGCCACACCTCCCTCCTTCCATCGTCAGGACCGACGAAAAGAGACAAACCACACCTCTCTCCCTCCCTCCATCGTCAGGACCGACGGAAAGCGACAAGCCACACCTCCCTCCCTCCATCACCAGGACTGATTCATTCAAGCCAGTGAACCTTTACACCCTTTGCTGGGATGAACCGACACAAACACACCTGACAAAGAGGCCACGCCTCCTCCACTTAATTTCCTAGCATTGCTATTTATACAAAAAAAAAAACTCAGTCTGAAGGACATGACAGCAGCAGCAGGAAACTTCCTCATAGTGAGAACTGCTAAATTTCCCATGAAGCAAAAAACAGAAGTCTTTTGACTCAGAATTGAGAAAACCCCTCGGAAAGAGGAGGTTTGATGAGTCTCATGACACGCTGACAATATCGTTTCAGTTCTGATCACGAACTCAACATAAAGGAGTGATGAGGAGGTGAATCACTTTCACACCACAGCACTGTTGAATTATTGAATCTGATTGGTCAGGGAGATTTGGATTCTTCATCCTGAATTAAATTTTTTTTTTGGCTTATGACCAACACAAAATCACATTGTTCCACAAGCGTAAACATTTTGAAATCACGTTTCACATGAGGTTCGAAATCTAAATTCGCATCCGATTTTCCTGTTAATTCTGTAGTGATCTTCAGTTTTACATGACGACAGGATGGACCAGGACATCATTTGGTACTCGAACCCCACACGTAATGAAAGGCAGTCAGTAGAGTCTAAGGGCGGCGATGGAAAGAGAGTTGGTGGAATCCACTCAAGTAGAAATCTGTTTTTGAGCTTCCCGAAATCAAACACTCCTTATTTGTTTGGAGTGAAAAAACTGACTTGCATCCCATTTTTCAGTTACTTACACACACTTTTGTCAATCACACTGAAGTCTGAATGTTGCCGATGTCTCTGATCCCAATGCTCATCTGGCCTTTTTACATCGAGTTAAAGTCGCACGGACCCCGAGACCATCGCTTTTGTTGTAGCGTTTGTGTGTATTCAGTTCATTTGTAACTTTATGGACTAGAAACCGACATGTGATGATTAATCACAACTTGATGTGTACCAGGTGTCCTACTTTCGTTCTGACAATAACTGCTTTACAAATGTCCATTATAGCTGTTCCATTCACCTCCAAAAGTTCCGAAAGCACAATATCCCCCGCTGCTAACTCAGCCATAACTCTGGTAAAACGCAACTGAATTGAACAGAATTGCAATATGCATATTACTAACAAATCCCGTCAAATTTCGTGAAATTCTTCCAAAAATCGAGAGAGGAGTTGATTTCAGAAGGAGAGCACCCTTCCCCTGACGGACATCGCCATGACAATCCCTTTTCAGGCCTTTCAGCCAGCGGGAGATAAAAATTGACGGAAGTTGATTTCAGAAAGCAAGCACACCTTGACAAAATTGCCAAAGTCTGTTAATCATCAAGAGCATAACTCTGGTAAAAATTTGCCCAAATTAGACGAAATTTCAATCTTCGTATAACGGTCATATAACGAAGCCTTTTGCCAAGTTTGGTGAAATTCCTCCACAAATTGTGAGAGGAGCTGACTTCAGAAGAACGTACACCCTCATGAAATTGTCAAAGTTACTTAAATCAAGGGTCAAAACTCTGGGAAAATTTTCACAAACAAAATGAAATCGTAATATTCGTATTAGCGTCATATAACGAGGCCTTCTGCCAAGCTTCGAGAAATTCATCCAAAAGTTGAGAGGGGAGTTGACTTCAGAAAGCAAGCACACCTTCATGAAATTGTCAAAGTACAAGGTTGATAATCAAGGGCTGTAACTCTGGTAAAATGCGACTGAATTGAACAAAATTACAATATGCACATTACCGACATATAACAATGCCTTTTACCAGGTTTGGTGAAATTCTTCCAGAAATTGAGAGGGGAGTTGATTTCAGAAGGAAAACACTCATGAAATTGAGAAAGTATAATTATTAATCAAGAGCTGTAACTCTGGTAAAATGCGACTGAATTGAACAAAATTACAATATGCACATTACCGACATATAACAATGCCTTTT
>JAODXR010000009.1:22815771-22828954 GCA_028877395.1 Cathorops festae
CATGACATGGGTAGCTTGTACATCTGGGAAGGCATCATTAATGCTGAATGATATATATACACATTTCAGAGCAATATGCTGCCATCCAGACAAAATCGTTTTCAGGGAAGGCCTTCCTTCTTTCAGCAAGACAATGCCACACCGCTTTCTGCACATATTAAAACTGAATGGCTCCAAAGTAAAAGAGTCCGGGTGCTAAACTGGCCTGCCTGCAGTTCAGACCTGTCTCCTACTGAAAATATTTGCCGCATTATGAAGCACAATATATGATAAAGAAGACCCTGAACTGCTGTGCAACTGAAATTGTATATCAGGCAAGAATGGGACAACATTTCTCCTTCAAAACTACAGAAACTAGTCTCCTCAGTTCCCAAACGTATACAGAGTGTTGTCAAAAGCAGAGGTGATGCAACACAGTGGTACCATGCCCCTGTCCTAACTTTTTTGAAATGTGTTGCTGATATCAAATTCAAAATGAGCATATATTTTTCAAAAAACAATAACATTTCTCAATTTCAACATTTGATATGTTGTCTTTGTGCTATTTTCAATGAAATATAGGGTTTCCATGATTTTGCTAATTATCGCATTCTGTTTTTATTTACAGTTTACACAGTGTCCAAACTTTATTGGAATTGGGGTTGTAAATAATGATGTATGCTGCCGAGTCTGAACACAAATCACATTTCATGTCAACCAGTGCCCTAACTCAACCATTGTCAGATGCTTCCATTATTTTTAAACATCTTGATATTTCCTGAAATGGTATGCTTTTTTTCTAAACCAGCAGTCATGGTAAACATTTTTGAAATATACTTTAAACAACACTAACACTGATGATTTAAAAAAAATAAAGTATGCATATAAATGTTTTGAGTAAACAGGTGATTATTCAAATTATGCAGGTAAATGCGATATAATTCCAAGTCACATAAATCCAAGTCACAACTACCTGGTCACAGGGAATAAGGACAAAATAAACATGATTATCTACAGGGGATTAACTTCCAAGCATCAGTAATAACACTGCCTTTTTTTTTTTTCTAGGAAGGCCTTGTACTCAGGTTCAAGTTCTAACCCCAGAAAGATCAGCACGTCTTATAAAAGAAGTCCTTGCCACAGTATGGCCTTCCAGAGACTTTTCTGTGCAGTGGTATCCTGGTGATAAAGAGAAGAAGCATCCCTTGGCATCTTGGCTGCAAATGGTTTGGAAACATCTGTATATACATTTTGATGATGACCTTAGTACTTTTGAAGACATGCCTTTGATCCCAAATGTGCCACTTGATGATGGTATAGAATTCTTGGAGCTCCTGCGTCTCAAGACTCCATCTCCTATCATTATTGTGAATGAAGATGAGAGCGCACGTTCTGAAGACCTGCTGGAAGTCATAAATAAAGTTGGAGGTGTTGTCTTACAAAATTTGGATTCTTGTTTACAACACCCACTCCTGAAAAATTACATCCATCCATTATCTCCAAGCACTGTGCTACAACTTATGGACAGGATCTCATCCCAGAGACTGGCTAGCCAAGCCTCATCCCTAACTGTCAAACAAAAGGCTGCCCTCAGATGCTTTCTGGCTGGTCTTACAGATGTCACTGAAAAGGAGAAACATATTATTCAAGACCTTCCTATCTTTGTGAAAGTGGGGAAGTTTTCAGACAAAGGTACTCCATCCTTTACTTCTCTGAAAGGATCTAAAGCACTGCATCATACTGCCAAGCATCCTCCAGATGTCAAATTATCCATTAATGTGGTTGAGAGCAGTGATGAGGCTACAATTCGTCTCATTCGACTGTTAAATGTGGAACAAGTTAAAAGCACCGAATGCCTGAAGGTGATTCTTCAGGACATTGAGAAAGGTTTCTACACCAAAGAAGAAATGGAGAGCGTCATGCTCTGGACCTTAACTCATTTGTCATTTCTCAAAAATGAAAACGAGGCAGTGGTCACATGGCTTTCCTCTCTTAAGTTCATGTTTTCCTCCTCTGGAGAACCTCTTGCAGCAATGGATTTTTTTGATCCTGAAATGGAGATACTACAGGACCTGTTCTATATGGAGGAAAATACAAGATTTCCACCAAACACATACACATCATCTCCTGATATTCTTCATTCTCTAAGACAGATAGGACTCAAGAATGAGATGCAGCTCACTGAAAAAGATGTACTTCATGTTGCCCGGAAAATTGAAGAGTTACAGGGAAGCACTAATCCAGAATGGGAGTCTCTTCTGAAGAAGGCAAAAACACTACTTACTATCCTGAACAAACAACCAAAGTTGGTGAAGTCTTCAGAAACTCAGGCATCCCTCCAAAAATTGAAATGGGTACCAGTCTGCAAGGACAGGCCATTAAATTATCCCAAGTCTCTTGTCTGGAAGGGAGACTATTGTAATATTTCCTCTCTTTGTGACATGTGCAATGTATCTCATGCAGTGCTTGTTGGTTCTTCTGTAACACTGGTGGAGCGAACATCTGCTGGCATGAAAAAAGCCCTGAAGTTATCCATGGAGCCCCAAGTTGACCAGGTGCTCCAACATTTAAAAGCAGTAAATGACTGGCACAGATCCCAAGTATTTACCACAGAGGACTGGTATCAGTTCCAGCAGATCCTTTTTGAAATTTATGAATTCATGCAAGCTCACCTAGAGGATGCAAGAGAAGCAGTGAAGTCTCTGTCTTTTGATTGGGTTTGGACTGGCAAAACATTTGCCTCCCCTGGCATCACAGCCCTAAAGCCTGTTCCAGATTTGGATCTACAACCATACTTGTACTCTCTACCAAAAACCATTGCAAAGTTCCACAAACTTTTCAAATTCTGTGGTTCTGTTGATGAAATTGACCCCATACATGTACTCGAAGTGGTTAAAACAATCAAGAACAGAAGTGAACAAGAAATGACAAAAGAAGAAAGCAAACATAACATCCTACTCTTGATAAACATCTTACGATGGTTGTACAACAATCAAATATCAGTAGATTTTGACATGCAGGTGCCAATTCTTTGCTACAAAGATCCAAGCAAATTGGTCATGAAACCAATTCATGAGTGTGCATACTGTGATATCAAAGTTGATGATTTGAATGACTTACTTGAGGATACGTCAGAGCCAATCATCCTTGTACATGATGATATTCCCATGAAAACTGCAGAGTGGTTAAGAGTTCCATGTTTGAGCACAAGACTGATAAACCCAGAGAACCTTGGCTTTGAGCAATCAGGTCAGAGGGAGCCTCTAACAGTGAGAATAAAAAACATTCTTGAGGAATATCCATCTGTTGCAGATATATTTAAAGAGCTCCTGCAAAATGCTGATGATGCAAATGCTACCGAGTGCAGTTTTCTGATTGACATGAGAAAAAATCTTGATATACGAGAAAACCTCCTGGACCCTGGAATGATTGTCTGTCATGGCCCTTCTTTGTGGTCATTTAACAATGCCGTTTTCTCTGACACGGACTTCCTCAATATAACAAGACTGGGTGGATCCATGAAAAGATGTGAAGCAGACAAAGTAGGTAAATTTGGATTAGGGTTCAACTCTGTTTATCACGTGACAGACATACCTATTATCATGAGCAGAGAATTTATGATTATGTTTGACCCAAACATCAATCACATTAGCAAACACATCAGGGACAAATCAAATCCAGGCATCAGAATCAACTGGAGTAAACAGCAAAAAAGACTGAGGAAGTTTCCTAACCAGTTCAAGCCTTTTCTTAACGTCTTCAACTGCCAGCTTCCTCTGTCACAAGAGTCTCCCTACAAGTATGATGGAACTCTCTTCAGACTCCCGTTCAGAACAGAACATGAAGCAGCAGTAAGTGAAATTAGCGGTATATACTACAACACCACTGATATATATTCACTTGTTGATGAGTTCAGCATCTGTGGCCATCGGCTGATTCTTTTCACTCAGCATGTTGGGACAATGGTCCTGAAGTATTTGAAATCTGAGGAGTCAAATCCTGCTGCTGCACAAGATGTAGTCACAATAAACAAAAGTGTGTGGTCTTCCAAAGCAACATATGGCCCTCTTAGTATTCTGAAATCTGCAGCCAAAGTTATGAGAAAAGTGTCAACCACCAACAAAGTACCTGCTGACATTCCTAAATCTGGCTGCATCATCAGAATTGTGGTAGAGGAGTACCACAACGTGTTCAGACGTATTCTTGATTTACAGTCTCCACTTTTCAGAGGTTCAGAAGAGGATCCATCTGCATACTTCGAGATGGCCGCTAAAGGCTCTCAAACCAAGAGACTTACTGATGAAATTCCTCAGAAGGGCATTGAAACCACAACCTGGCTCATCTCTTCATGCATGGATGTGAGCGAAGCACTGAAGTTTTCTCTGAGTGAAAGTGGAAAACGTCTTGGATTGGTGCCATGTGGGGGTATAGCAGTTCTGCTCTCTGAAGAAGAAAATCGAAAATGGACATTGCGGACAAGTGCAAGCCCAATTGGAGAGGTGTTCTGTTATTTGCCTCTCAGAATAAAAACTGGACTACCAGTACACATAAATGGATGTTTTGCAGTTACGTCAAATCGGAAGGAAATATGGAAGACAGACACAAAAGGACAATGGAACTCCATTTTCATGAGACATGTGATTGTGCAGGCATACATGGCTGCACTTAATATGCTGCGTACTATGTCAGAAAATGGGGAACTCCTTGAATATCACTATTACGCAGCTTGGCCTGATCCGGGAGTTGTGCATGATGATTTTAACTTGATTTGCCAAGGAGTATATCAAGAAATTGCCAAAGGTCAAGATGAAGAGCATGCAAAAGTCTTCTCAGATGGCAAAACCTGGGTGTCAATTAAGTACATTAGGTTCTTGGATGACGCATTGCTCTGCAAACCTGATGTTGGACCTGCTGCCTTTAAAATATTCATGAAATATTTGAAAAAGTGTGGCTCCCAAAATCTCTGTGGTGTTGAGCTACCAGACTGGGTCAAAGAAGGCTTTGATGATGCTGGCTGTAAAGGGAAACTGATGGAGAACACTTTCACAGAGAAACAGTTCTTCACAGATGTATTTTTCCCCCATGTACAATATATAGACAAAGACCTTCGTGACCCCCTGATGCATTATGTCCTCAATGAAAAGTTGGAGGATTTTGCAACTATCCTAAGAGAAACCCCATGCATTCCTTGCTCAGGATCATCACACAGTCTTGTTCTGCCATCTCGACTGATACATCCAGAAGGAAGAGTTGCTAAACTTTACAACAGTGAAGATGGGCGATTCCCTGAAGGAAGTGTGAAAGACTATTTGAATCCTGTATGCTTGGTGAAGTTAGTACAGTTGGGTATGGTAAAAGATGACCTTTCCTGGGAAGACCTGACAGAACGTGCTGAATCTGTTATAGCACTTAATGAAGTTGATCATACTGCTGCATGCCAAAGGAGCAGTATACTGCTTAGTTTGATTGACGAAAAGCTAAAAATGAGAGACCCATGTGCAAATGAATATATTACAAAATTACAAGACATCAGTTTCCTTCCATTCTTGACAAAACCTGCTGGCTTTTCACTCCCCTGGTATGGAAATAATTTCCCCCAGTCAGCAATGTTTTCAGCAACAGAACTTTTCACAACAGACCATCAAGACACTGTGTGTTTGATGAAGCCAATCCTGAATGAAAACTCTCCGTCATTTAAAGGCTGTGGCCCCATGTCTCTGGCTGTGAAAGACTATCTTGGACTGATAAAAAAGCCATCTGTTGGGTTAGTCATCTGTCAGCTCAAAGAACTCTCAAAGTCATTTGATGGTGTCACGCTGTATCAAGAAAACATAACGAATGCTTGCTACAGATACCTATATGAAGAAATGATGCAGTCCAAAGATGCTAAGGAAGAAATTATGGAGGAGCTGAAAACATTTTGCTCAATTCTCGTAGAGAACACATATGTAAATCCATCAAAAGTGGCATTTCATTTGAATTTTGATGCAGCTCCATATCTATACCAACTTCCTAACAAATATAGAAACAGTTGCCGTGAGCTTTTTGAAACTCTGGGGGTTCTTTCACACTTCACTGTTGAAAACTTCTCAGCTGTTCTAGAACTTATCAAAAATGAATGTGGGAGAAGATGTCTCTCAGAGGATAACTTTCAGCTGTGTCGTAGAATCATCAGTGAAGGAATATGGAGTTTAATTAGAGACAAAAATCAGGAGTTCTGCCAAAGCAACTATGGACAGATACTTTTACCTGATAGCAAGCTCACTTTGCAACAATCTAGGTCATTGTGCTACAATGACTGTCCTTGGATAAAGGTCAGAGATACAACTGTGAAGTATTGTCATGGAGATATCCCAAGAGAGGTAGCAGTAAAATTAGGTGCCATTCCAAAACGTCACAAAGCTTTGGAAAGGTATGCGTCCAATGTCTGCTTTACCACCCTTGGAAGCGAGTTTGGGCAAAAGGAGAAACTCACCAGCCGAATCAAGAGCATCCTCAATGCATACCCATCAGAGAAGGAGATGCTGAAGGAGCTTCTTCAGAATGCAGATGATGCCAAAGCAACAGAGATATACTTTGTATTCGATCCCAGAACCCATCCAACTGACAGAATATTTGATGATAAATGGGTGCCTATGCAAGGTCCATCCCTCTGTGTGTACAACAATCAACCATTCACAGAGGATGATATCAGAGGAATCCAGAATCTTGGTCGAGGCACAAAAGAGGCAAACCCGGGCAAAACTGGACAGTATGGTATTGGATTCAATTCAGTATATCACATCACTGACTGTCCTTCTTTCATTTCAAATAATGACATCTTTTGTATCTTTGACCCACATGCATGTTATGCACCTGGAGCAACAACTGTTAGCCCAGGAAGAATGTTCAGAGATCTGGATGCTGATTTTAGGTCCCAATTTTCCGATGTCCTGAACTTGTATTTGGGGAATCATTTCAAGCTGGAACGCAGCACCATGTTTCGGTTCCCTATCCGCACTGTAGAAATGGCAAAAAATTCTGAGATTAGCTCAGTACCTGCTTCAGACAGAATGGTACAAAATCTGTTGGACAAATTACGAACAGATGGTGCAGAACTGCTTATGTTTTTGAACCACATGGAAAAAATTTCAATTTGTGAAATAGAATATCGGACAGGAGAATTGAAAACGTTGTATTCCGTCACTGCAAAAATCACAGATGGTGATCGTTTGAAGCGCAAACAGTTTCATGCTAGTGTAGTGGACAGTGTAACAAAGAAAAAGCAGCTGAACCAAATCCCAGTACAACAAGTAACGTACACAATGGTTATCGAAGACTCGGATGGGAACTCAACAACCTGGCTGGTATGCAACAGAACAGGATTTTCTGATATGGAAAAAGTTTCAAAAAGTGTAGTGTCTGCCCACAAAAATGAGGACATAACACTCTTTCCACGGGGTGGAGTGGCAGCTTGTACTAGTCACAATTATAAAAAGGCTCATAGAGCCTTCTGTTTTCTTCCTCTTTCACTGGAGACAGGCTTGCCTTTTCATGTTAATGGGCATTTTGCCTTGGATTCTGCCAGGAGAAACTTGTGGAGAGATGACAATGGAGTTGGTGTAAGGAGTGACTGGAACAATAATCTAATGACGGCATTAATAGCCCCTGCTTATGTTGAGCTGTTAATTCAACTGAAACGTCGGCTGTTCCCTGGGCATGATCCCACAGTGACAGTCCTACAGGGTACACCAATTCACCAAGTCAAAGATATGTTGCGGAAGTTCTTGTTTTTCTTTCCTGTGAACCGACTGGACATTCAACCAGACTGGTACTGTTTGGTAAAGGCAATCTATCAATGTATTCATACAGACCTGAAAAGACTTCTGCCTGTTGTTAGGGCACCACATTTGGATAACACTGATATTCTGCACTCAGCAATCTACATTGCCTGGGTGAACACCTCCATTTCAACTAAAGGCAGAGCATTCTTTGACAACTTGCTCCAAGATGAGTTGCAGCACCTGAAAAACACAGAGTACAATATTAGCACACGTAAATCAGTGGCAGAAAATGTCTACAGGCTAAAGGCCATGCTTTTGGATGTAGGCTTCAATTTAGTCCACAGTTGTGATGAGACAGCCAGCCTCTACTTCTGCTTGGAAGATGCAGGTATTCCAGTCAGCTACGTGACACCGGAGGATGTCCGATGCTTCCTGTTGACCTTTTCATCCCCAGACACATCTTGTCAAGTGGGAAAACTGCCATGTCGACTGCAACAGTCTAATTATAAGCTTTTCCACAGTCTGAAGCTGCTGGTGGACTATTGTTTCAAAGACATAGAGGAGGATGACATCAAAATAGAGGGGCTACCACTGCTTTTGACAATGGACAACATCTTGCAAGTGTTCGACTCAAAACGTCCCAAATTCCTAACAAGCCATCATGAACTTGTCTCATCCAGGACAGAACTGTTCATGCACACACTGTATATGAGATACAGCAACATTCTCTTCAAAGTAGGAGTGGCAAAAGTTTTTGACATAAGCAGCTTTGGAGATTTACTGGGATCTGTCCTACCTCGAGAGTACAGAACCAGGACCCCTGTGAAGTGGAGGGAAAACTACACAAGTGAATCTTGGCTGAAAAGTGCATGGCATTTCATCATTGAAAATATTGGCATCAAAGATGAGCCAGCAGAGGTTAAGCCAAAATTTGAGACAGCTATGGAGACCCTTAAAGATTGGGCTCTTCTACCAGCAATCAAGTTTATGGTATCAAGCAACAAGTTAACTGTGCCAGACCATGATGCTTTGTTACCCTTCAGCTTAATGTATGCTGCCATTTTCCCCAATGGACAAAATGAAAAGGTTTTCCACACCCTCATGAAAGCAGGTTGCCTACAAGTAGCAGTAAACAAAATATGTGCAAAAGAAAGCCCAATCTTGCCTTTACTGGCACAGTACACAGCAAATATAGACAATCCTTCAAGCATTCTGAGATCCCTTGAGTACATGATTCAGACATCAGCTTTCAAAGCAGGGAGCTTGACTGACAAAGACTGCGAAGCACTCTTGTTGTACTTTAACTGTAATTTGACGAATTTATGTCAAGATGATGTGCAAAGTCTGAAATTGCTTCCATGTTACAGAGCTGTCAGTGGACAGCATATTAGCACTGCAAACTTTGGAGCTTGTTATGTTCTGACCAAAAGCATTCCATCAGTTGACATGGAAAAATGGGCACACACTACATCCTCAGCCTTTCTAGTTGATAATCCACAGCTGAAAGAACTCTACACCTTTCTTGGGTGCAGTCCAATTGATGACTTGGAAGTTTACCTGAAGCACCTCCTTCCAAAGTTTGACATTCTGTCACATGATGCCAAAATCCAACACCTCATTTATCTGAAGGAGAGGCTGTTGACAATGGAGGAGGCATGTAGCATAAAGGATCAACTCTATGAAAAACTGGAAAATCTGTCATTTATTTTTGACTCAACATGTAGACTAAAACCTGCCAAGGCCTTCTATGACCAAACAGTGAAAGTGTTTGAAGTGATGCTTCCACCAAAATCTTTCATCCCTTTGGACTTCTTCAAGAAAATTGAGCAAGTATTGAAACCAAAAAATGGAACCTCACTCCTGCCTTCATGGATTACATTCCTACGCAAGATCGGCTTAAAATATATCGTGTCTCAACAACAAGTTCTCCAGTTTGCAAAAGAGATCAGCATCAAGGCACAGACAGAGAACTGGTCGAAGGAAAACGTTCAGACTATAGTTGATGTTCTCTTGAATCATATTTTCAATGACAGGGCAGATCTCTTCGAGGGAGTATTTCTCAAAGAACTCTCGATGATTTCATTTTTGTGTCCAGAACGTGCACCAGCTGAACTCATCAGACTGCATCCTCAACACCAGGAAATCAATGGCACTCTTCCTCTAATTCGTTTCAATGGGTCTCAAGTTAATCCGAAATTTAAACAAACTGACGTCATGCAATTACTCTGGACATCTTGTCCTATTTTACCAGAAAAAGCTACTCCAGCAAGCATAAAAGACCAAGAGGGAAGCACTCTTTCAGGCCAAGAGCAGCTTGAACAGGTTTTGACTATGTTAAATGTAAATTCAGATCCACCATTGGAAAAGGTCATTAGCAACTGCAAAAACATATGCAGTATCACAAATGTGGATGATGACACAGTCAAAACAAGAAATAAAGTCTTGAGAAGAACCTATGAATTCCTTAATGCAGATAAACGGGAATTCCGTTATCAGTTACGAGGGGTAGCATTTGTTATGGTAGAAGAGGGCTGGAAACTTCTAAAACCGGAGGAGGTTGTGATAAATTTGGACAATCAGTCAGACTTCAAGCCATATTTATACAAGCTTCCACTTGAACTTGGCACCTTTCACCAGTTATTCAAATTACTGGGCACTGAGGACATCGTATCAACAAAACAATACGTTGAAGTTCTGTGTCGCATATACAGAAGTTCAGAAGGGAAGCAGCTTGACCCAAATGAAATGAGAACAGTAAAACGAGTCGTTTCTGGACTGTTCAAAAGTCTCCAGAATGACCCAGTACAGATTCGCAAAGATCTAGAGACACTCAGAGATTTTATATTTTATCTACCAAGTCATGATGGTCGGCTTGCCAAGTCAAACAGCTTGGTCTTTGATGATGCACCACATTATAAGAGCAGAATACAGGGTAATGTTGGAGTGCAAATGCTTGTTGACATGAGCCAGTGCTACCTAGGCAAAGACTATTCTGTCCACACGAAGCTTATTATGTTACTTCCACAGAAATTGAGGCCAAGACTTTTGAGTAGCATATTAGAGGAACAACTTGATGAAGCATCTCAGAAAATGTGCCAGTTTGGAGCCCTTTGCTCACTTCAGGGCCGGCTTCAGCTGCTTCTTTCCTCTGAGCAGTTCATCACAGGTCTAATAAGAATAATGAAGCATGAGAATGACAATGCATACATGGTAAATGAGGAAAAAGCCATACGGCTCTGCAAAGCACTTTGTGAGGGCTTGAAGGTATCTTGTTTTGAGAAGCTACAGACAACATTGCGAGTTAAAGGCTGTAGTCCTATTCCACACAGCCGCAGTGAAACTCTGGCCTTTTTGAAGCGATATGGTACATCAGTTATCCACCTTTACATTCAACATTCAGATAGCAAAGATATCAATTTTCTTCTTGCTCTTGCAATGACCCTCAAGTCTGCTACGGACAATCTGATTTCTGACACTTCCTATCTTATCGCAATGCTCGGCTGCAATGACATATACAGAATCACAGAAAAGTTGGACAATCTTGGTGTAAAGTATGACTCAACTGAGCCCTCAAAACTTGAGCTTCCCCTTCCTGGGACACCAATACCTGCAGAGATACATCATTTACTGCTAATGGACCCATTGAATGTTTTCTATCCTGGAGAGTATGTGGGCTACCTAGTTGACTCTGAAGGAGGAGATATTTTAGGGTCCTATCAGCCAACCTACACATATGCCATTATTGTTCAAGAAGTAGAAAGAGAAGAGGATGACAACCCAGGTTTTCTTGGTAAATGCTTTCAAATTGACATTGGATATAGTGAATACAAAATCGTAAGCTCCCTTGATCTATACAAATTCTCCCGGCAAGATGAAAGCACAAATATTCGAGATGGTGCTCCAGCAACACCAACAAGCCCATCAGAGAGTTCCTCCACAAGCTCCAGAATGGCACCACCAATTTTTCCTGGCAAGGAAAATCACATACCTCCACCAAAAAAGATGTCTCCCAAAAAGATTAAAATTAATGCTCTACCTGAAATTCTGAGAGAGGTTACTTCTGTTGTAGAACAGGCTTGGAAACTTCCTGAAACTGAAAGAAAGAAGATTATCAGAAGGTTGTATCTTAAGTGGCATCCGGACAAAAATGCAGAAAACCTTGACATTGCCACAGAGGTCTTCAAGCACTTACAAAATGAGATAAGCAGGATGGAGAGGCAAGCACACGCAGAGCACGCCGCGGACAGAACATCAAGGAGAACTTTCTCTGCATCGTCCACTCGTTTCCAGTCAGAGAAATACTCTTTTCAAAGATTTTACACATCATGGAACCAAGAAGCAACAAGCCATAAATTTGAAAGGCACCAATTTAGAGATCAGTTTGCGAGTTATTCAAAAGCGTCACATTCTAGCCGTTTCTTTGTGCCACCATCATTTAAGTCAGTTGGAAACCCTGTGGAGGCAAGACGATGGTTAAGGCAAGCAAGAGCGAACTTTTCAGCTGCAAGAAACGACCTTCATAAAAATGCAAACGAGTGGGTGTGTTTCAAGTGCTATCTGGCCACCAAACTAGCATTAATTGCTGCAGACTATGCAGTCAGAGGAAAATCGGACAAAGATGTTAAACCCACAGCATTGGCACAGAAAGTGGAAGAGTACAATACTCAGCTAAATGGACTGGTTAAGGATGTCAACATCTTGGAAGGTTATGGTGTTGACAGCCTCAGAACCCGCTATCCTGACCTCTTGCCCTTTCCTCAGATTCCTAATGATAGGTACACTTCAGAAGTCGCAATGAGAGTAATGGAATGTACAGCTCGGATCATTGTCAAATTAGAATCCTTTGTGCAGCAAAAAATATGACCCATCTGAAAAATTCCCAATTGAGAAAAACAAAACAAATGGTAGCATTGTGCAATAAGAATTAATGGTTTTGCTTATTCAAGCAAAAGTGTCTATCCATCTGAGAGTTATGCACAGTACCATTAATGGTGCTAAATCCCCATGCTTTATTGCGTATATTTGCTTGGATGTGTCCACACAGATGCCTGAGCCTGAAAATATTTCTGTTTCTTTGACTTGTGTTTTAGTGTGAAATTTTTTGACGTGCAAGTGTACATAACACTAAAAGGCATAGCAATATTTTTCTTTTTACTATAAAGTTTGTGTTTATCTTATGTACAGAATCGAACATGACTATGCTGCTTTTTTTTTAAACTTCGTTTTATATAAAAGTATTTTTCTTGGCACAGTCATCCAGTTGACTGTAATGTCCTGTAATTTGCATGTATTTGCACTACACTTTTGAGTAAGGAGCGCTTGACTGATTGCTGAAATTTAGTTGAGTGGAGACTTTTCCACATGGAGTGTTGTGAACTGTACAATAATGGTACATTAAAAATGCAAAACTGGCCTACTTGTTCTGTGAACTCTGGGATGGA
>JAODXR010000009.1:25088420-25099544 GCA_028877395.1 Cathorops festae
CACAGAAAGGCCCTCGCCAGCCACGGGGCTCGAACCCAGGACCTTCTTGCTGTGAGGCGACAGCGCTAACCACTACACCACTGTGCCGCCCATCTTGCCACATGTACTCTAATAATTAACCTACTCATAGCAAAACAGGTATGCATTAATTATAAAGGCTTTAGCCCATACAGAGTTTGGATAATGTCTGAACACTCTATGAAGTTCAACCACACGTAACGAAGTGTTCTCTTAAAAGCAATAAACTGCCAAGTGCAGTTGTAAATTAGCTGTTTTACATTTCTTTTTTTTTTTCTTTTCCTTTCTTATTTTTTTTAACTCCACAGCACTTGTTAACATTCTGTGCAAATGTAATTGGGAGCTATGCTGAGCATCAATTATAACTCAACATCAACATCAAGCGAGCTGTAAATATCAGCCTTACTTTCAACTAACCCTCAAGCTTTGCTGATAAAAGCTCACAGACATTTACAAAGATAATAAGAAGGTAAATGGTAGTAAATGCCTCAAACAGAGGCCTTCTTAGATCTTCACTTCAGAGGAAAAGCTAACATGGCATTTGTAATCTTAGGCCAAAAAAAGATACACCATGACAACAATAAGATTAATAGTAAGTGTTAGGCCAAACGGTTTCTGGGAGCCATTTGGAACGAAACGCTTAATCTCATGAGCCAGTTTATCAGGTTCACTAACATTTAGCTGATTGTAACTTGTAGAATGTAGACTGATGCTACGAATGATTTGTAGCCCTCCTCTAGCTCATCTGTTAATGAAACCATGTCAATATTAATCACTGAGAATGATCCACCAGCAAATAATATCTGGCCAGTGGTGGACCCAGAGACTTTTTAATGAAGTACAGGGTACATGTATACATCAGATAGGCTACGCTTAATTGTATACAGATTCTAAAACATGTGCCGTAATGTTTTAGTTGACGAGGTTCACACAACATTCCCAGTTAAAACAAAAATTTATATTTTGGAAATGTTAGTGTTAATGGAGTGGCATGGTGGTGTAGTGGTTAGCACTGCCACCTCACAGCAATAGGTCCTGGGTTTGAGCCCAGCGGCCAGCGAGGGCCTTTCTGCGTAGAGTTTGAAAAGATTTGCCTGCAACCCTGTAGGGCAGGATAAGCGGCTACAGATGATGGATGGATGGATGGATGTCTTTGAACTGTGGTGGAAACCGGAGCACCCGGAGGAAACCCAGGTCCTGGGTTCGAGCCCAGCGGCCAGCGAGGGCCTTTCTGCATGGAGTTTGCATGTTCTCCCCGTGTCTGCATGGGTTTCCTCCAAAGACATGCAGGTTAGGTTAATTGGTGGCTCTTAACTGACGGAAGGTGTGAATGTGAGCGTGAATGGTTCTTTGTCTCTGTGTCAGCCCTGCGATAACCTGGCGACTTGTCCAGGGTGTACCCCGCCTTTCGCTTGTAGTCAGCTGGGATAGGCTACAGCTTGCCTGCGACCCTGTAGAACAGGATAAAGCAGCTACAGATGTATAGATGGATGTATGGATGTCTTTGAACTGTGGTGGAAACCGGAGCACCCGGAGGAAACCCATGGGTCCTGGGTTTGAGCCCAGCAGCCAGCGAGGGCCTTTCTGCATGGAGTTTGCATGTTCTCCCCATGTCTGCGTGGGTTTCCTCCAAAGACATGCAGGTTAGGTTAATTGGTGGCTCTAAACTGACGGTAGGTGTGAATGTGAGCGTGAATGGTTCTTTGTCTCTGTGTCAGCCCTGCGATAACCTGGTGACTTGTCCAGGGTGTACCCCGCCTTTCACTGGGATAGGCTGAGAACAGGGAGAACATATGCAAACTCCACATAGAAAGGCCCTCGCTCGAACCCATGCAGAACCTTCTTGCTGTGAGCCGACCGTGCTAACCACTTACACTGCCAACACCTAGTAACAAAAAGATGATCATGGGAACTGTTTTTATTCTAAGGAGCATCTAAAGTTCCCAAATGTGATTGCTGTTGTGTGCAGAAGTCATTATCATGTGGGAAGATGTTATTATGAGATAATTACTTTGTTGACACGAGATAATAACTTGTGTGAACAAGAGTTGAATAAATCACCTTTCGGGACTCCAGGGCTCTGTGTTATTGTGCGAATTCGCTCTGGTCATGTTCGAGCAGTGTAAGCAGGACGGTGGCGGGCAGACGGGGCGCTCCGGGGTTTGGCGGCGCGGCGCTTGGAGCCAATGAGAACACGCAGCGGCGGCGCGGCTTTGAAGGCAGAAGGGAGGCCGGGAACCCGGCGGAGCTGCTCGGCGGTATTTGTGTCGTGAGAACGCGGGGACTGAGCGCCTTTTCCTGGTCCATCCTGTGGATACAACACGGTGCGTTTCACAGAGGTGAGTGCGTCATTTCCGCTGGTTTGGAAAGTCCGCAGCGTTGCGTAAAATCCCGAGCGAGCGCTCCATGCGCGTCCGCGCGCGCAGTATAAACGCGTTCAGTTTGTAGTCGGTGTGAAACCCGGATGTGTTTAAGTGATACTTTATCCTACCGTCTGTTTATAGTGTATACCTGCTGTATGAAACGCACCGGACAGGTGAGTTATAACCCGCACTGACGCTGAGCGCCACTTCACACGTTCGGAGCGCAGATCGCCAGATTACACGCCTGTGCGCGTCTCAGTGAATGGAGCATCATCTCAAAGCGGACCTTCTCTGCAGGTTCGAGCACTTCATTCATGCTTCCCCCCCTCCCCCTTCCTTCTCCACTAAAGCAGCTTCAAGCCATCCTCTCAGAGCAGCTCAGGCGCTGATCGGACGGCGCACTGAACGCACAGCTCCAGCTCACATCTTCACTCCGATCTCCCAGAGTCCGAGTCCAAACTGCTGCAGAATGGACACACTGTACGACCAGCGAGTGCCTTTCAGTCATGCACATGTAAGTAGGTTGCAGGTTGGATCACAGATGCACACAAAAGTAGGTTCTGTTTCATGGAACAGCTGCTTACGCATTACTCTCACACTGATTACGCATGATGCGATGGGTTGTATTGGGTGAAGTGAAGCAGTGAAGTGAAAATCTTCTTCTTCTTCTTCTTCTTCTTCTTCTTCTTCTTCTTCTTCTTCATAAATAAATAAGTCAAACAAACAAACAAACAAACAAACAAACTTTCATTTCAGTCCAAAATGAACACCCCAGCCCGAGCAGCCATGGCTCATCTGGGATAAATGGATTTGTTTGTGTGTTTCTCAAATCCACAGGGAAAGGCATGCAGTAACAGACTGGCAAAAGAAAAGAAAAGGAAATTCATTAACTCTGACCTGGCTTTGGACACTGAGGGTAAGCGCAGAACATGTCGAGGGGGGTGGCTCGACGAGGCAATCTTCATTTCACGGCTTCTTAACATTTCACAAAATGCAATTTGCTTGTTTCCACCTGCACTCTGCGCTGTAAAATCTCAATTACAAACCACATGCCTTTGAACAAGCTTCCCAACACACTCCTTCAGCTCTCAGATCCATCATCTGGGCTGAGGTGTGTGTGTGTGTGTGTGTGTGTTGGACTACTGTACAGTAGAATGGCAAGTCTGAAATGAAATAAACCAAGATAATCACTATGGATGGTTTTCTGATTGAACGCCTGTCCTCTGTCGCAGAGCTTTTCCAAGATCTCAGCCAACTTCAAGAGACCTGGCTGGCAGAAGGTAAGTGTTTTTTTTTCTTTTGTGTGTGTGTTCTGTTAAAAGCTTGGCCTTGTTGAAGTTATCTATAGTTGGTTGGATGATCAACAAGCACTTTTGTGTTAAAGACAGAGAAAGAGAGAGAGATAAAGTGGGGGAGGAGAAAGCAATATGCCTCAAGTTACAATGCCTAATATGCAGTCCAATTAATGCGTGTGTGGCGAAGGCACCTCATGTGTCATGCATACATTAAAGAGGCAGAGGAGTCTAGAGGGAGACCGAGGAGCTTCTACTGCGAGTGTCATCACAAATTACCAGGAGAACTTGCGATCGCACTCACTCTCTTCTCCTCCGCTTTTGGCAAACACTAAGGCAGCCGAGCCACCATCACCACCACCACCACCTCTCTCTCTCTCTCTCTCTCTCTCTCTCTCTCTCTCTCACACACACACACACACGCGCGCGCACACACACATTCTCTCGGCTTCTGTCTTTCTCTCCCTTACATCCTCTTATAGTGTCTATATATGAATCTTTCTAAAGAACTCCAGCTGTCAGCGCTGCAGGTTAAGTGTTTTTTACTTTTTGGACAAATGGACAACTTTTGAAAATGCTCAGAAGGCTTGCATTCTGAACCGCAGCCTCATTTTTTTTTTCTTTCTTTTCTGAGTTGATTGATTTTTTTTTCTGATGGAAAGACATGCTTGCTATGGTGTAACGGGATGCTTCAGGACTTGAGCGCCAGCGTCTTGTTTCCTTCTTGCTTACAGCACCGGCCTTTAGGTTAGTGGTGTGTGTGTGTGTTATATTCTGTGATATTTCTGGCAATTTAATATATTTGTAGCTATTTGTGCTTGAAAAAGTTTCGTGTATAATTCAGAAAACTCTTTCGAGGTAAAATTGCAACTCTTTGGAGAGGTAACGATAGTAGTAGAGTTGTGATCGCAGCTAATCTTAAATATATGTGAATGGAAAATGTCTTCATTTATTATCATTTGACCAAAAGATTAACACTATTTTTGTGAATGTGTTTTTTTTTCCTAAAAATTAAATGATGTGTGTGAGCATAAAATTGTTAGATGGCTAGTTTAGAACATTATTTACAGACAATTTTAATATATATATATTTTTATGTTTTCATAGGCTTTATTATAGACTTTATTATATTAGACTTTATATTTGTAAGAATGCTACAATTTTTATTCTATTTTTAATGTTTATTTATATTCACAGACTTGAAGATTTTTTTGTTGTTGTTTTTATTTTATTTTATTTTTTAACAATGCCTTATTTCTTATACCACTATATTCTAGTACTGTATTAAATATTTTTGGACAAGTCTATAATCCATGAATATTCATCAGAACCTGCAAGAAGTTATAGTTTGGATTACTAATATCTTTCCAAGCAGTTTGACCCAGAAGGTCAAGCTCATTGTTTATGTGCATATTTTAAATAAACAAAATAGACTGTCACATTAAAATTATGCAAAGTAGTTTTGTAAAACTAGGACCAGTGCTTTGCATTAAGGACATATTTCCACGAGCTGCATCTTTGCCGTTTATGATATGTGCTGTACACGAGATAAGTAATTAAATTAATGCATGTGTTTGCATTTATGATTTCACTTTTTAGCCTTATTTTCATCAAGAATTATAACTGGACATTGCACGATTAAGTCATAGCATTTCAGAACAAAATTAATCACGTGTTTATAATTAAACTTTTATCATGAGCTTGGTGAATTACAGTAATAGACTTTACAATTATTGTGTGCTTCACAAATGTTCACGGTCATAAAATGTGTATAAAGACATTATCATTACCATTAAACGGACTAAAATATGACTCGGCGCACACATAGGTGTGAAAGAATCTCAATATTTGATAACCTTAGATCGTCATCATGTATTCTTTAAGACGTTTAAAAATCCTCGCAGTACTGCGAACGAATTTTGGAATGAGAAGCCCGCTTAAGAACAGATTTGAGGATACTTTACTTTCCTCGGTGCCAGTGTGATTATAGCGAGTCCACCTCAGGGCCTTTAAAAGAATAAGACATCATTTAAATATTTTAGTGCCTCAGGAAGGAAGATGAGGATTTAAAAAAAAAGAACTGTCCACTGCTGTAGATATTATAGTGACGAACCCAATTCAGTCTGTCTTACATCAGTCAGCGGCCGTGGCCAGAGGTTGTAGGCAAATTGTAGATAGATTTAATGGACGACTTCCTGTCCATTAGAACCAAAACGAAGAACTACTGGAATCATTTCAGAGATTTATCGTCTCAGGTAATTGGAAAGAAGAGGAAGACGTATGAGAGACGGACTGTATTTCCGACACGAGAGACGGAAGAGGTGATTGGGCGGTTATTTGACATGCATGTGTCATTTTCGCCAGGGCGCCCAGCTATGTCTCTTGAGGAAAGATTGGCACTTTTGTAAAAATATATTTTTATTTAGGTCATGCAGGGACGTGTCTTCTGAAATGGTAGTAAGAATTGTGTAAATAATTGATCATGTCAAGTCAATTAGGTTGTAGGGTCATGTAATAAAGGTGGACTCCTGTTTAGTGTCACGTTAATGTAAAATTGTATGGAGGAGCTGTAGGAGTGTGTTTGTACCATCGTGCATGTGTGTAATGATCGAGGCCTGCATTTTCACCGTCTACCTGTCTCTCTTTTTTTTCTGTGAATGACGGCAGTACTCCAACTCCCAGGCCGTCCTCAGTAGTGCTGCCTGGATCAGCTGTCTCATTCACAGGCTCGCTCATTCACCCCGCTGAGTCCTGCAGCTTTCTTCCTTCTCCTGCCTCTTCATCTCCCTCTCATTTGCATTAACCTATACTCTCGCTGTCTCTCTCATGCTTCCTTTCTTTCTTTCTAACATCATTCTAAGATAGTTGCTAATTGGTAGACCTGACCGTTATCGACTCCTTTTTCGTTGTACATTTGAACCGATCTGTCAGATGGGCGGCAATGTCATGACCGTTATCAACTCCTTTTTCGTTGTACATTTGAACCGATCTGTCAGATGGGCGGCAGTGTCATCATGGTGATGTTGCCGTGCAGATGTGAAGTGCTATTTGAGCTTTTAAACAGCTTTATAACTACTCAGGCTCGTACCATAAAGATAAGTCATCTGTCGACTGCTTTGCATGCAATATGTGTTGAGTGGACACGAGTGTGTGTGTGTGTTTTAAGAAAAGCCAAAACATAAGTTATCGCACTCGTTAAACCAAATAAAAGTGCAGTGTATTTGTGTATCTATCTTGGTGCGCCCTGACATGTTATTGTTGGTGTGAAAATGGAAATCCATATTTATCACTCCAAAATGAACGTGCTAATAGCCTGGCGCTCAGAGGTCTCATACTGCTTTTTGACTCACTGGCTTTTACACCAGATCAGGCTTGTGGGAAACAGACACACACTCAAAGTGTAAAATATGTGGAACATAAACATGAATAAGCGTGATTGCAGTCTGTACTGAAGGATTCATTATTTTAGCATTAGGCAGCAGTGGAGGAGAGATGCTCGGTTTGGAGGAGAGCCGACACGGCAGGTACAGGTGCATTCACCAGTGGGGATGTGTCCCAATTAGACGGTGTGAACAATGGGTGTTTTTTTTTTTTTTTAATGGGGGGTGCACGGCTGTCCCCCTGTCTTGCCTCAAAGAAAAAAAAGCAAAGAGAATAGAAAACATGTTCTAAAGCGAAGATTTAGTGTTGTGAATTTTTTTGGAACACTCAAGAATCGAATATTTCTTTCGATGAGCTGATTTAACCCTCATTCACCGAATTTTATCTCAAAACATGACCGACGCAGATTCAGGATGTGTTTCACACGCAAGGCCCTGCTCTGTCCAGCAAATGAAGTCTAAATTAGATTATTGACATAATTAGAGGATATGTCTCCTTTGTTATAAATGAATAAATGTCCTCATGCATAGAATGACGATTTTTGATTCATTACTGTTTAAATCATTGGAGCTTAATAGAGGAAATGACTTAAATACAGATTGTGTTAACTCTTCGAGTTAGCCACAGGCAAGGAGGAAAGAAACTAATCTGGTTCTGTTCTCATCTTTTTTTTTTTCCCCCCTTCTCTGTTCAGCTCAAGTTCCGGACAATGATGAGCAGTTCGTTCCTGACTTTCAGGGTGAAAACTGTAAGTGTCATAAATTTAATTTTGCTTTTCATATTATAACTTTCGAAAATTATGAGTTGAGAGTTGATAGTAAAATAGTCATTTAAGTTTTTCAGGTCATGTTTTATAAAACTGTCATACATATGCATCACATTGTTTAGTAAAATATTTCATACCAATTTGTTGCTAATGCTGTAAGTAAATTAAGGATTAAGGTCAGACTGATTTATAGGTTGTGTGGCGTGTGTAGCGAGCTCCGGTACTACTTTAAATGGCCATAGGAAGTAGACTTGGCTCGGGGCAGTCAGCGGATTCAGTGCCAGTGTCGGAAGTGGCATGGACTGAGTGTGGCACAGTGGGGTATAAGGCCAGCTTATGTCTTAAAGAGAAGCCAAAACACACCACCGCACTGAGGATGCTGAGAAAAAAAGCAAAAAAAAAAAAAACAGAGGGCTTTGTTTTGTGACAGAAATTCACCAAATGGCACACAATGCTGTTATTTATGAGAGTACTGTATCCTGCTGTAATTCTCCTCATCATGAGTTCAATCAGCATCTCTCGGCCCTGTGTTTGGGTGTAAAGTGTGAAACAGTTCGGACCGTGAGATTACAATGACAGCATTTATACCAGCCAGAGTTTTATTGTGTGACCTCACTTCAGAATAATATCCCGCTTTACCCAGTATAAACCTCCATGGTGGTGAATACTGTGCACTTATTGTCCTGAATCAGCCGGTGGTTTGTGTACCGGATGTGTATTTTTAAATGCACATTCATTTGCGTCCCTGCGCGCTGTAGTGCTGTGCCACTCAGCCGACTCAGTGCTGTTAGCTGGCATTAGTGGATGCAGGCGAGGGAAGAACAGAGCAGGAGAGGAGGGACGGGCAGATGGTGGGAGGGCGAGGGCGCGGTTGTGGCGCTCCTGAACAGGCAGCCTAGCGTGCAGCCCTCCCATATGTGTCCACGCTGGCACGGCCCCTCTCTCTCACTTTCCCTCAGCACACAACCACACAAAGCACGCGACTATGAAAGAGACCAAATGAAGCTGAATAAACTCGAGGGATTTGAGAGAAAGTAAAACTAAATGATGGGAAATAGTCATGTTTGGGTCTGTAAGGAGTTTTCTTTAAAAAAAAAAAATGCAGCCTAGAAGTTCAGAGTATAACACCGTGATATTGTGTTTAATAAAAAAGGCTCTATGTAAGAATTTAGGATTCCTCAGTTGACCTTTCATTATTTTGATCGTTATTGAGCAGTTTATTAATAACTTGTTTATTAATAACATAGTAATTAACATGTAATTAAGTTTAATAATAACATGGGTTTTATTAAATGTGAGATTTGCCCCAGTGTAACTTCATGATTATGAAAAATATACAGACAGCCCTTAATATTGTAAGCAAGACGCCCAAGTCAGGAAAACAAACAGTGCAAATTAATAATTAATCATTTGTTATGTATTTACAGGAAACCAACGTATGACTAAGTAATAAAAAAAAAATAAAATAAAAAATAAAAATAAAAAATAATAATAATAATAATATTGCATAGTGACTATATCAGTTTTATAGAACAATGGGAAGTGTGTAAATGTGAACGGGAGCTCTGTCAGTCTTTAAACTATCATCCAGATTTTGAGGAAATGAATAATACCAGCAAATGCCACAGACAAATCCTTCATAATGCTGTCCATTAAGAGAAATCAATGTGTCTGTAATTGCTGCAATCTTGAAAGAGTCGCACACATGACGTCCCCCGCTGAAAATAGGGTTTATCTTCGCTGAAGAGCAAATACATGTTGTATTGATTGATATACTTTTGTTCCTCCGACCAAAATCTATAATGATGTATTTCTCTGTACTTTAAGTGGTTCTTGTTTTGGTCCACAGAAAATAATCTGTAAATATTATTGTACTGAAAATAATATTGGATTTTTTAATTTTGTTGTTGTTCGTTTTCTGCGCTAATAAAATGATTAGTGCATCGATGCACTGATATTACAGTAAGTAACGCACCTGCTGGTACTCACTGATCACGACAGTAAAAATACCACCTCGTTTTTAAATGCATTGCTTTATCCATCACCCCTGCGCTTCGTCTATCCTTTAATCGTGTTAGGCAGTTTGTTCCACAATACTTTGTTTGCTCCGAAAAAAAAAAAAAAAGTAGACTTAATGTAATGTAAATGGCTGGTGAAATTGAAACCGTGTGTTTGGTCAAGTCAGAATCCATCATCATCAGCTGTAATAACGCATCTCCACCCTCATTACACCCTCATAATTATGGCGACGGAGCCACTGCTTAACGAGTGTTACTCTGTTCGACATTGTCAGAGGTCTTTATCTTGTGCCTTTTTAACCTCCGATCAATGATGGTAAAAGGTCAGTTCTCTCAGGGGGTTGGGAATTAGTCTCCATGATTTTCCACTATGGTGAGGACAGCTGCCAGAGGAGCGTTTTAAGGACAGCTGCCAGAGGAGCGTTTTAAGGACAGCTGCCAGAGGAGTGTTTTAATAGACTCCGTGACCTTTATTTATCCTTTACGGAATGGACGGAAAACTGGATAGATACTGTAGATGTACAGGTGGTTTGATAAGTGATGAAAATTAATATTTTCCAAGTGTAGCCCAATCCGTCCTGAGCTAGTGGCAGCAGCAGTGCCGCATTACTTCTCCGTGCTGTACAGACTGACTAAGAGCTGCTTCGCTAGGCTAACTGACTTAGCGCTGATCTTTTCTCACTGGGACAGGAGATTCATCAGCAGTCGTTGAGCTCTTAACAGCCCTTTAAGGCATGAGAAATGGGAATGGTGTGGGAAGGCGAAGAGAGAGAGAGGAGACATGATCAATGATATCCTTCTTATCTGGGCGATATCTGCATACAGCTAAAAGAGAGCATGCATTTTTCAGTGGGTCACACGGACACCAGGAAATGACATGTTGCTTAGACATACACTGAGCATTTCATCTTGGGTTAACTTTTTATCTCACATGTGCTTTAACAACTCATTAAATTGGTTTTCTCCGAGTGTCTCAGCACCTTGCTGGTAGCTGAAGCTCTTTTATCAGTGATTTTTTTTCTTTTTTCATTGGTTTATTCTCTCTTTTTCTCCATCACACATACACAGTGGCATTCCACGGGCTGCACTTGAGGATAAAGCGTGAGCCCCACAGCCCCTGTGCTAATCTGGGATCCGCCTGCAGTCAGGAAAGACCCTTCAAGCTCCAATATGGAGAGAAATGCATGTACAACACCAGGTATGGTCAATCACACACACACACACACACACACACACACACACACACACACACACACACACACACACACACACACACCACACACACA
>JAODXR010000009.1:30496956-30507361 GCA_028877395.1 Cathorops festae
GTTGAACTCAAGGCTATGTTTGATCTGGATGTAATTGAGGAGTCCCACAGTCACTGGAGCAGCTCAGTGGTCTTTCTGCCCAAGACCAGCAGGTCAGTCCAGTTCTTTGTGGATTTCAGAAAAGTCAACAGAATGTTTAAGTTTGATGCATATCTGATGCCTCACATTAATAATTTCCATAAATCAGGTGCAACTTGATTTTATTTGACACAGGATTTACTCAAGGGGTATTGGGATATTCCCTTGACTCCATTATCACAAGAAAAAATAGCATTTTTCACTCCTTTTGTGTGACACCAATTTGTCACCTTTCCATCTGGGTTGTTCAGTGGCCCAGCAACATTTCATTAAGTCATGGAAAGAAGCATCTGCCCACACAATGAATATGCTGCTAGATGACACAATCATAGCAATCATAGATAGTAGTGTCCTCAGATCCTTGAGATGGGTGGAACTAACAGCAAACCCAAAGTGTGAAATTGGGCAGGTGGAAGTACAGTATCTGGGCTTACACTTGGGTCATGGGTAAGTGCATCCCCAAATTGATAAGGCAGCAACGTTTTAGGCCTGCCAAAGACAAGACCAAAAAAGGGAGTGAGGCAGTTCCTGGAGCTAGCTAGCTATTATTAAAGTTTTGTATCTAATTTTTTGAAAATCACCAGCCTACTGAATGACCTCACTAAATAGGGAGCAACAGATCTGGTCCACTGAACGGAGCCATGCAGACAGGCCCAGGTAAAAGCAGTTTTGTGGGGGGGCCCACTGATGCATCAGACAGAGCACTGGGAGCCTTTTTATCCCAGGTGGTGGAGTGAAAGGAACATCCTGTGTTATATATCAGCCACAAGCTCTTGGTGCAAGAGATGAAGTACAGCATGAAAGGATGAGTGATTGTGTGACAGCTGTGGACAGAGAGGAGGCAGGCAGGTAACACATGATGGGTCTCACTTGTGTCAGACTGTCAGCAATTTATTTACGTGTGCCATTTGTGTGTGCTTGCAGAGAGAAGCTGGTAACCACAGAGAAAGAGCTGAGAAACCCATCAGAGTGTGTGTGTGTGTGAGAGAGTGAGTGAGTGAGTGAGTGAGAGGAGATTGCAGAAAATCACTGAAAAGTGAATGTAAACCAAAACAAAAATGCACTTTGCAGTCGTCACAAGCTTGTAACCCATTTCCTCATTTCCCCTGAACCACAAGAGTGATCCACTCACTAATGACACTCTTGTGCCCTTTGTTGATAAAGGCTTGGCCTTACCTCTTTCTACTGAATAAACAGATATTATTCTCAACACAGTGTTAATTATTAGGGTGTTGTTATTAAAAATCCCCCAGACTTTGAACATCAGGTTAAATGCCTTTAAAAACTCCAGTGCATATCCTGATCCATCCATTATCTGTAACTGCTTATCTTGTGTAGGGTCGCAGGCAAGCTGGAGCCCATCCCAGCTGACTATAGGCAAGAGGCAGGGTACACCCTGGACAAGTCATCCATTGCATATAAATTTGAAGAAATATGACAACTCTCAACTGAATCCATGAAAATCAGTGACCAGGTATGGAGGACATTAAGATAAACAAACAAAGAGACCATGAGCAACTCTGAAGGAGTGGGGGAAATATATGGCTCAGCTGAGAGTTGTTCACAGGACAATCATAGCCCAGACACTTCAATAAGCTTAAATTTTAAAGAATAGTTGCAAGCCATATGCAATTCTATTTTGAGTTCTTGCCAGATAAAATGTTCCTGACCATTGGTGGTTGTCTCTCTCTTGTGGCAGTGGTGGGAGCACTACTATTGTCACTTATGGTTATGTACCATCATCCAACATTTTGATTGCCAATGAGAAAATAAAGTAGCCAAAATGTATTGGGTTAGGGTTATTTGAACCCTAACTTCTTTTTTCTTTTTCCTGCAGATTAGCAGTGTGTGGCAGCAAGGGTGTGGTTGCACATTGGCTGTGAACGGCAAGGGGTCAGGTCAGGTGTGGTGAGGACTAACTGCCACCTCCATGCAGGCACTACTGGATACTCTGTGCTGAATATTTCTGTGCACATGCCTCACCTTTACCCTGTGTGTTTTTTCCATTGCCCCACTTTGAATCTATCTGGATGAATAGTGGTTTGATTATAGTCAGAATCCACCAAATTATGGTATTTACCCCTTTGAAACTTACATATATACACAGTACAGTATGTCCCAGCTTGGTTGAGGGAGGCCCATGGCATGTCATGGAGCTGGACTAATTTCCCCACTTCTATCATGTGGCATTGGTTTTGGAATTCCCAAGCTTCCCAGCAACACCAACACACCTGCCCTGGTCTCACCCCTGCAGCTGTGGGTTTCAATGACATACTCCGTGTGGTGGAAGAGAGGGGGAGGAGGAGTGGAAGAGAGAGGGAGAAGGAACAAAGAGGCAGTCGGGTGTGAATAATTGGCTTCATGAGAAATGCCTCCTATTTCCCCTCTATTTTATCCAAGTCTTGGAGTTGCTGGGCAAACACAAAAGGCAAGCTTCCTTCACTGAAGGTCTGAATCCAGTGCTGATGTTCTGGAGTTTGGCTGACTTACTTAGGATTGTGCTCTTTACATCCATGCACTCCAGCTTATTTTCTAGTGGCAACTTTTCCCCACCAGCTGGGCTTCCTCGGATAGAAGGGGCAGAACTGCTCACAAGGATTCCCACACTACCACTGCACACTGGAGTCATCTTCATGACGGTAAGGTGTCATGTAGGCAGGTCAGTGTCAGGTGGAGTACTAGAGGACTGCATCCAGCTCCAGAACACCTGCCTGTACTCAGCCTATGCCATCACCAGAGCCTCAAAATCATCTTCCTGCTTGAGGATGGCTTGCTGACAGATGTGATGCAGGGTTGCAAGGGAATTAATGATTTCTGTTAAAAATGAGGACTCCATAGTGGCATATTGGCTGAATTTTCCCCAGTCTTGGCAGCACTATAGGACCCCCATGGTGTTGAGAGAACGGATGACTTGGAAGGCAGATTGTCCAGGACTATCCTGGTTTCGAGCTGGGCATCCTGAGTCCCAACAAATATCTGTAAAACACTAAAATGTCCCAGTTTTCAATATTTACCAAGAAATTGTCCTGGTTTTCACCACAATAATAATAATAATAAGTGGAGAAAACACGTCGAATTTGAGGATGACTGTTGGTCACGGTGGGTGCTGTGTGGCCAGCAGCAGAAGTACATGGCTGGAGGCACACTTGGCATCTGGAGGTTGTCACTTCAGCAGCTTCAGGATGCTTCCTTCTGAGCAGAGCTTGAATGATTTCGTGATGGCTGTTTTGCTCAAATTTTGAAACTCCTTTATGAACAGCAAGCCTCCAGGCTTTGCGGTCTGCAGTAAGTTTCTCCAGATCACAGGGATCTAAGCCACAGTTCTTTAACAAGTCTTTGACAGTCTTTAAATTGCATCCGGGGCCTCCCAATACTGTGGTAACCCTTAACCAGTTCACCAGAGATAATTTGCTTTGGTATTCTGTGATTGTCCATATGAATTACGTGTCCTATCCAATGCAGTTGTCAATTTATGATGCTTTCCACAAAGGCAGTCAGCAGTACTCAGGAAATCTGTATTTGAGGTGCAAGTGGGGTGATGACACTCAATTTGCAGTTATTTTTCCGCCAGGCTTGATAGGCATTTTATAAGTCCAATCATCATTATACTTTTTAGTGCTTGCATATACATTTATGTTGTTTTGTCCCACTTATTACCTAACCTGATCAAAAAACAATGCACCACGCATTTGAATTCAACACGTTGCATGTGTGTCAATCAGTGGCTGTTGCTATGACGATTGTGGCTTGGTGTGATCGAATCTGTCAGTAATGGTTTGCCATCATGCTGAAGAGAAAGCCTTTTCTAAAGACCTCCAGAAGACTTGCCCATTTCTTCCTGAAGTAGCCGGCTACGAAAGTGCCAAGTTCTTGAAGCCACATGGCAGTCCATTGATGCTCCAAACCCCCATGTCAAAAACAACTTTTTAATGCCTTAAATAACTACCGCTCTGTTGCACTGAAGTCCATGTTGATGAAATGCTTAAAAAGTATATGAAAGCCACATCTGCTATTTGTTCTCTCCTTCCCAGCTCATTAGATCCTGTCCAGTTTTCCTACAGAGCCAACAGGAATTCAGTCTGTTAAACTCCACCTCTGCCCCCACCCTACACATAGATATGTACACATAGTCCATATTCCCCACCCGACTCTTCAAGGGTTGCACGAAGCACATTTGCATCTCAGGAATTAAGGCACATGAACAGTTCATTTTCCTTCTACTTCCTTAGTATTAATTATTGCCCTTTACGACCTATTCTTGTTTTAACTTTTATTTTATTATCCATTTCCTTATATTCTTTATTTAATAGAAGCATGAGCACAGTCACAGTGTCAACCAATTGATATTTTACTATCCAGTGTAGCCAGTAGAAGTGTGCAAGACAAATAAAAACACTGCTTCTTTTAAATTAATGTGGGGAAATTATGCAATTGCAACTTTTTTTTTTTGTCCAAAAATAATTTTGCAAATTATATTGATTCCCCCCCACACACTTAACTATTATGAGTGATCTTGGTGAGCTTATTGGCATACTGTATAATCCAAATTAAGTCCAGTGATGTTCTAGGTTTTAATACGATAAAGCGTTGAAAAGTTCAAAGGGAGTGAATACTCAGGAAAGGCACTGCATTTCTATCAGAGATGTCTGAACTCTCCAAGCCTCAAAAGGTAGGTACAGCATTAAGCAAAAATGCATTTGTTTAAAATTAAGGCAAATAAATAAAAACACACTTGACACTATTAGGAACATATGTACACCTACTCATTCATGCAATTATTTAAAGTCAGCCAATTGTGTGACAGCAATGCAGTGCAGCATGCAGATATCGACCAGTAGCTTCAATTAATGTTCATATCAACCATCAGAATGGGAAAATGTTCTTGGATCATGTGACGTCTCAACTGCGATGCAGAAGTGAAATTTCGTGCTCATGAAAGACTAACTCAAAACCGTGTTATAATTACTTAAATCTTTATTAGTACCCTTCCATGGAAGATGGCAACTCATGCACCAACCAAATCCAGCGTCAAGAGAGAACTGGACATGTCTCCGGCAAAGAAAAAACTGAAAGAAGCAACCTCCATTTCTAAAGACGACCTCGATGCGGCCATTTTGAGCGGAGTTAGCAAGGCCCTCAAAGAACAACAACGAAATTTCGATGCTTCAGTGGCCCATGCTGTGAAGGAAGCCTTGGAGGGTACCCTGATACCCCAGCTTACAACTCTAAAAGAAGAGATTTCTACCGCTAATGAAGCTATCCGGAAAGTAGTATCAGACATACAACATCAGGCTAGCGAAGCGCAGAAGACCCGTGCCACAGTGCAATCCCTTCATGCTACAGTTCGCTCCAATAAACATGACCTCAATGATGTACTCACCAAACTAGCTACGCTGCAAGACAAACTGATCGAAATGGAGGACAGAAGTAGACGAAATAACCTAAGGCTGGTCAATCTTCCGGAATCAGTCGGGGGCTCCAATCTGAAAGCCTTCCTGGTTGCCAACCTACCCAAGTGGATACCATCCCTAGCAGGACAACGCATTGAGATCGATCGCTGCCATCGCATCTATGATGGCAGTACCCACCCCAGAGGAGAAGACCAGAAACCCCGCACTGTTATTTTTCGTCTTCTGAGATACTCCGACAGACAAGATATTCTACAGGGAGCCCGCAAAGCCAAGCCCAAACACGGCAACGCCGCGTTGTTTTTCTTCCCCGACTACAGTCCCCAGACATCAGCGAAGAGGAGAGAATTCACTCCGGTCATCGATAAGCTGAATGACCGGGGCATTCGGTCCTTCCTTCTATACCCCGCGACACTTAAAGTGGAACACGGAGGGTCTCAGCTGTATTTCAACTCACCAGTCGAGGTGGAGAGATTCTTGACAACCCATGAGCCAGGTGAGCAGCGACCGAGATCTCCACAAGCACAGCGCCAGAACCGCAAGCAGCCGCCTCCGCCGTCGCGGCGCCGGAGTCGCAGCGGGGAGCGGCCATCGGGATCACCATCACAGCGCCAGAGCCGCAGCGGGGAGCAGCGACCGGGATCCCCACCGTCACAGCGCCGGAACCGCAGCGGGGAACGGCTGCCGGGATCCCCGCCTTCGCAGCGCCGGGGCCGCGGCGGGGAACAGCTACCGGGATCTGCACAGGCATCGCACCAGAGCCGCGGCGTAGGCCCGGCGCAGAGTCGTGATGCAATCCCTCCTCCGGACGATGCAACACGCATGGAAGTGGCCAACGACTGACATTGTGGGTAATTACAAGTAGGCCATTGGTGTACAAATTGGAGGCTGAACACCGCCTGATTAAAATTAAGATTGGTTTGTGTGACCTGATGCTATTAAGGTTTATTATTTCTTTACATGGGTACAGCTATGTTGCTAGAGTTTTGGGGGTCTTTCAGCGAGCTAGAGGCTAAGCTGCGCTGCTGTTGATAATGCCACGGATCAGTGATGTTTTGTGTTCCGCAAAGCCTGTAGGAGCATTTAGCGTCCTCGCGGCTTGCACCTGTTATCTGTATATAGTGTTAGTTACCCCCTTCCCCTCCTACTTTTATTTTGTTAGACGGTACTATTTTTGGTTGGTAATGTGCATATCTAGTACGAAAATGTTTTTTACGCTCAGCACACATGATGAAAGAGTTTTGCAGATGTCACTACATCGCTACACCACTTGATTCACTGTAATGGATGGTTTAAATGCAATAACGTGGAACGTAAATGGCTTAAATTCACCTATCAAACGGACGCGATGTCTGGAATTTCTACACAGTAAAAAAGTCGCACTTGCCATCATTCAGGAAACCCATTTAAAAAGTTCCGACGTGCATCGCTTTCAGAACAGACGCTACAAAATTATATCCTCTTCCTGTGCACCCAATAAAACTAAGGGTGTTCTGATTTTGGCTGCGAGAAGCCTTCCAATAACAGTACTTCACACTTATAGTGACGACCAGGGTCGATTTACTTTTGCAATCATTACTGTAGGTCAGGCCAAGTTAGTGGTAGCCTCAGTTTATGCACCTAACATTTTTGACCCAGATTTCCTCCACTCTATTAATGATAAACTTTTGGGAAGGCCGGAATATAACTTGATTATTGGGGGAGACTTTAATTGCGCCATGTATGATATAGACAGAACAACGTCTTTCACAGATCCTCGCTTCTCTTCAGCCCTGCAGAAATTTGTAACTGATCTACAACTCGTAGATGTTTGGCGATTCCATAACAAATCAACCAGGAATTATACTTTTTTTTCAAATAGGCACAAATCTTTCTCTCGTATCGATTACATATTTTTAAGCCAATCTCTAGTTCATCACGCAAAACCAGACATCTTGCCCATCCTGTTGTCAGATCACGCTCCAGTATTGTGCCTCATTTTCCCAAAAGGTGTTCCTCAAAAGGCTACTAGATGGCGCTTTAATGACTCCTTACTATTAGACAAGAATTTTGACACCCAGATCCGCGAAAAGCTGGTTGAATTCATTGAGATTAACAAAGAGGGATGTGTGAATGCACAGATTCTGTGGGAAACGGTGAAATGTTTTATAAGGGGTTTTTGCATTTCTTTCTCTTCTAGTCGGAATAAAGCAAGAAAAAGACGCCTCGAGGAATTGGAGTCCAACATCAAAACATTGGAGTTAGAATTAAAACAAAATCCAACCAAAACTACAGCCTGTAAACTTAAAGCTTTATGTTCAGAATACAAACAACTAAATCTAGCTAAAGCAGAATTCATCCTTCAACGCACCAGGCAGAAATATTATTCTGAAGGAGAGCGACCCAGTCATCTTCTGGCCCTAAGACTAAGAGAAAATGATTCAAAAGCCAATATTTTTGCCATTAAAGATCCAAATGGATCTATCCTTACTGATCCAGTGTCTATTAATGAAGTTTTTAGGAAATTCTATTTAGACTTATATTCCTCAGAAGTCAAATGGGACCACACAAATAGTAGATCCTTTTTGGAAGGGCTGGAGTTACCTAAGCTTTCTCAGGAGGAAGCTGAACAACTAGAGTCTCCCCTTACTCTCGATGAAGTTACAACAGCGCTTAGGTCTCTTAACAGAGGGAAGTCACCAGGTATAGATGGTATACCACCTGAGTTACTTTTGTTTTTGTGGGACATAGTTGGTCCTCTCTTTTTAGATTCTATTAACTATGCACTGGAGACTGGCGTCTTTCACAGGGATCAAAATAGGGCTCTTATCTCTCTACTACTAAAGAAAGGAAAAGATCCACTGGACTGTGGTAATTTTAGACCCATTTCCTTGATTTGTTGTGATGTGAAAGTGTTTGCTAAGTTGCTTGTGAATAGATTAAATACATACGCGAGTAAATTAATAAATCACGATCAGACAGGATTCCTCAAAGGGCGTACAGCATCAGACAATATACGTAGGCTGTTACACATCATAAATAATGCCGACACCTACCCTGAATCTATGGCTGTTTTTTCGCTTGATGCAATGAAAGCGTATGACAGACTAGAAATGCCATATATGTGGGCTGTACTGGAAAATTTTGGTTTTGGACCAAAATTTCTGAGTATGATAAAGATCCTGTATAGCTCACCAACAGCATGCGTGTTAACAGGCTCCAAAATTTCCTCACCTTTTCAGCTGGAGAGAGGCACACGCCAAGGGTGTCCTCTTTCTCCCATTCTGTTTTGTCTTTGTTTGGAACCCTTGGCGCAAATGATTAGGCAAAGCAGGGATGTTAAACCTGTCACGCTCTATGGCGTGGACCACCATATATCACTTTTTGCTGATGACATACTTTTGTTCTTATCAAAAATAGAATCATCAGTCCCTCAAATATTAAAGCTTTTTGAACAGTTTGGTCAGCTTTCAGGGTACAAGATAAACTGGGATAAATCCATCTTAATGCCACTTAATAACACCGGCAAGAGTAAAGCTCCTCAGTGCATTCCAACTAAGGACTCATTCACTTACTTAGGTGTTCACATTTCTTCAACAATTCCACAAATTGGGAAGGAAAACTTTGTTAAGGGTTTACAAAATATTCAAATAGATATTAGAAGATGGAACAGGCTACCACTATCTTTGCAAGGAAGAGTAAATATAGTTAAAATGAATATTCTACCTCGAATCAACTTTTTGTTTTTTATGATCCCCTTAGCCCCCCCTCCCAATTACTACAAAGATATCCATTCATCAATCTCTCAATTCATTTGGAATGGTAAGCGCCCTAGAGTAAAGCTAACAACATTACAGCGACCTAAATTATTGGGGGGTCTTGCCTTGCCAAATTTCCAGTTTTATCATTGGGCCTTTCAGATAAGAGCGCTACATATCTGGATGGACCCCAGCTCAAAAGTCCCCTGGAGATCTATAGAGGAGGCCATGGTTAAGCCCCATAGATTACAAGATTTGCTATTTACTGGGCTTGGAAGATCTAACACCAATCTTAAACTTGGTTGTATAATTGCACACTCATTAAAGGTTTGGAAAGAGGCAGAGAAATGCATGGGTGTCCCGCTACATACAGGTGCATTAACTCCTCTCTGGCATAACAGCAGATTCCTGATTGGGGGCAAGCCATTCCACAACTCTCACTGGTTTACACAGGGCATAAATGTTGTAAATGATATGTTTGACGGTGATGGCCTGCGTTCATTTCAGAACCTTAAAATCACATTTAATCTACCCGTCTCATCATACTTTGTCTACCTCCAGCTACGCTCTGCTCTCAAAGCCTATGGTGTGCCATGGGACTGTCCACCTATAAGTCATCCACTGTTAAAATGGGTTCAACCTTCTAATAACTTAAGAGGCAGAGTCTCTTTGGTTTACAATGCTTTATTACATAAGTCTGCTGGAGAGCTAGCCATAGAGAAAATATGGGACAGAGAACTCTCCACATACAACCAAGAGCTGGACTGGGATGAAATATGGACAAATCTCTCTCAAAGCTCAAAGAATCTAGCTCACCAGCTGATCCACTACAAAACTATCCATAGAGCATATGCAACCCCTTACAGAAAGTTCCAAATGAACCGTGCCCCAAGCTCTGTCTGTAACATCTGTAATACTCTACCTGGTACGTTCTTACATATGTTTTGGGAGTGTCCTATAATTGCAGATCTGTGGTCTAGTGTAGTAGAGGACCTCTCAAAACTGCTGGACATTAACATCCCAAACACACCACACATTTGCCTTTTGAACGATCTCACCGATCTAGAGTATTCCATTATCCAACAGAGAATGATGATGACAGGCTTCACAGCCGCCAAAAAGGCAATTTTGCACTTATGGATTAACCCCCAGGTTCCACCTCGTAAACTTTGGATTAACTAC
>JAODXR010000009.1:40224068-40236010 GCA_028877395.1 Cathorops festae
ATTTAGAGTCACCAGTTAACCTAACCTGCATGTCTTTGGACTGTGGGGGAAACCGGAGCACCCAGAGGAAACCCACGGGGACATGGGGAGAACATGCAAACTCTGCACAGAAAGGCCCTCGCCAGCTATGGGGATCAAACCCAGGACCTTCGTGCTGTGAGGCAACAGCACTAACCACTACACAACCATGCCACCCACACCAGTGAACTGGAAAATAAAATTGAAGCATTAACAAAACAAAGGGAAAAGCTGTCGCAATGTACCAAAGACTCCAGAGAAGATGGTAACATTGAACGCAATGGATGTCTCACAGTCAGCACCACTCACCAGAAGACTACAGTGTCCCCTGGAATGCCAAGGGCATGGTTTTGCTTTAGGTGTGGTGGAGATTGGCACATTGCTGCTAAGTGCTCACACGATGCAATCCCAGGGCTGGTTCAGAAGAAAAAAGCTGAACTGAGGGAGAGACAAGAGTGTTTCAGACAGCAGCAGAACCCCTTTCACCCCCCTTTAAACTGCAGGCTGCCTGTTAAGGGACACCCAGGAGCTGAGAGTTCAAGTTACTTAAGCCCCACCACAGCAGACTGTAAGGTTACCTCACAGAAAAACACTGGAGCAAGCTACCACATCATTCCACCGTTAACCTCAGGACTTATAGGCCTTCGATGTGCAGCATCAGTTTTCATTGAAGGTGTGCCATGTGAATCCATACTGGACACTGGTTCACAAGTTACAACCATTTCTGAGTCTTTTCACAAGAACTTTCTGTCATCTCTTGCCATTCAACCCATCCATGCTCTTCTTGAAGTTCAGGGTGCAGGTGGACAGAATGTCCCTTATCTGGGCTATATTGGAGTGAGTATCTCTTTCCCCCAGACCATAACTGGTAAGAAGGAATATTTGATGGCTCTAGTGCTTGTAGTTCCACAACATCACTTGAACAGCAAGATTCCCCTCTGGATTGGGACCAACGTCCTTGACCGACTTTACCAACATGGCATTAGATGCGATAGCCTCAGATCTCTTTTTCATCCTCACTCTGATGTTGGCTATGCACAACTCTTCCAGCATATTGCCCAGGCCCATGAGACCACAAACCGCCCACACACTGTTAAATTGCAAGGACGGAGAGCCCTCACCATACCTGCTCAGCAGAAACTATGCACCACTGACATTGTGAAGGTAGGGAAGACTACTCATCCCACAGACTTTGTGCTTGAGCCGCATGAACACTGTCCATTGCCAGGTGGAGTACTCCTTGATTCTGCTCTAGTGAATGTCCTGTGTGAAGCCAGCTGTAAAGTCCCCATTGTCCTGCATAACATGAGTGATCATGATGTCAAACTGCACCAACAGAATGTCCTTGCACAGATATCAGCAGCTCAATGTGTCACCCCACTTGACTCTGACAGACATGCTCCTAGTCCGCCTGAATCCTCTTCTGGAAAGCTCAGGTTTGATCTTGAGAATTCGCCTATCACTGAACAGTGGAAAAGACACATCACAGAGAAACTTAACAGCATTTCTGAAGTGTTTGCCACAGATGATCTGACCTACGGCCACACCACTACAGTTAAACATCACATTAGACTGCATGATGATACTCCATTTAAAGAAAGATCAAGACCCATCCATCCATATGACAGAGAAGCCATAAAGCAACATCTGGGAGGGTTACTTGATGCAGGGATCATCAGAGAGTCGGAAAGCCCATTTGCTTCCCCAATAGTAATCGTACAGAAAAATAATGGGATTATCCAACTATGTGTCGACTACAGAAAGCTGAACACCTGCACCATTAAAGACACGTACGCTCTCCCGAACAATGAGGAGACCTTCACTGCTCTAAATGGAGCTAAGTGGTTTTCAGTGATGGACCTCAAGTCTGGATATTATCAAGTTGAGGTGGCTGAGGAGGATAAGTACAAAACGGCCTTTGTGTGCCCATTAGGCTTCTTTGAATTTAACAGGATTCCTCAGGGTGTGACCAATGTGCCAAGTACTTTCCAACGCCTTATGGAGAGGTGTGTTGGTGACTTGCATCTGAATGAAGTGCTTGTTTTTCTTGATGATTTGATAGTCTTCCCAGAGACTTTAGAGGAACATGAAGCTTGACTAATGAAAGTACTCACACGCCTGAGGGACTATGGATTGAAACTATTCCCCAAGAAATGTCATTTCTTCAAGACATCAGTGAAATACCTGGGACATGTTGTAGATGCCCAGGGAGTTCATACAGATCCTGACAAGGTCTCAGCCCTCAAAACCTGGCCTCGTCCTTCTAACAGAACGGAGTTGAAATGTTTTTTAGGCTTCACAGGATACTATCGGTGTTTCATCGAGAGGTATTCGAAGATAGCCAAACCACTAAACCATCTGACAGCGGGTTATCAACTAGCAAAGAAAAAGGGAAAGTGTACAAATGGCCCAGTGTGGAAGGTCACCCCAACCCAAAGGTTCCATTTGGAGATGAGTGAACCCCTGAATGCGATACTGCCTTTCAGACACTGATCCAGAGGTTAACGTCTGCTCCCATCCTTGCCTTTGCCAATCTGCAGTTGCTGTACATTCTCCACACAGATGCCTGCAGGCAAGGGTTGGGCGCTGCTCTCTATCAAGAGCAAGAAGGATGGCTCTGAGTAGTGGCTTATGCCAGCAGAGGACTCTCAAAGAGTGAACAGGACTACCCCACTCACAAGTTAGAGTTCTTAGCCCTTAAATTGGCAGTCTGTGAAAAGTTCCATGACTACCTATATGGGTGTGAGTTCACTGTTCTGACAGACAATAACCCCCTCACATATGTTTTGATGCCAACTAAGCTGGATGCTGCTGGCCATAGATGGTTGGCCGCCCTCTCCACTTACCACTTCAATGTCAAGTACAGGGCAGGCCAGGGCAATAGAGATGCTGACGGGTTGTCTCAGTGACCTCAAGAGCCTCCATGTGAAGATGATGCCTTCATTAAGGAGAGAGAGAGAATAGAAGACCTCAGGAAACAGTTCATGGATGTGGCTGGCACCACCATCTCTTGTGAAGTGCTCTCAGCTATATGTCAGCGTCATCTTGTGGTGTGCATGAATGAACACTGCTCAGGCACAGTCATTGCCGAGTCACTTGCTGTTGATGCATCATCAGTGCCTGATTCCCTTGGTCAAGATGTTTTACCATCAATGACTCCAGCTGATTGGCAAAAAGCTCAAGCAGATGACCCATACATCAGCCGTGTTGTCAGCCTCCTCGCGAAAGCAGAAAAGCCAAGTTACACAGGCGACAGCCCAGAACACACTGAAGTAAATCTCTTGTTACAACAGTGGTGTAAACTGGAGCTGAGAGATGGTGTGCTGTACCGCAGGTGGGTTAACCACAGCTGACCTGTGTATCAGCTGGTGCTACCCAAGCAATTTCGACAGAGTTCTACAAGTCATACATGATGAAGTTGGCCACCTTGGTGCTGAGCAAACACTACACCTTGCCTGTGCCCGATTCTTCTGGCCTGGCATGGTCAAAGACATTGAAGAGAAGTGCAAGAGGTGTGAACGCTGCTTCAGAAAGAAAGCTGTCCCTCAGAAGGCTGCACCTATGGAGAGTATTACCACGACATACCCACTGGAGCTCATCTGTATGGACTACTTGTCTCTAGAACCAGACAGTCGTGACACACGGAACATACTTGTAATCACAGACCACTTCGCGAAGTTCGCAGTGGCGGTACCAACAAGAGACCAGAAGGCAAAGACCATCGCCAAGGCCTTGTGGGAGAGTTTTATCATCCACTACAGCTTTCCCAGTCATCTGTTGAGTGACCAAGGTTGGGATTTTGAGTCCAGAACCATTAAAGAGCTCTGTGCAGTCATAGGAGCAATTAAAGTCCAAACAACCCCATACCACCCACGGGAAAACCCAGTCGAGTGGTTCAACAGAACGCTACTTGGGATGTTGGGAACTTTAAATGATAAAGAGAAACACCACTGGAGAGACTTCATCAAACCATTAGTCCATGCCTATAACTGCACAAGGAATATGAACGGCTACTCGCCATATGAATTAATGTTTGAGAGACAGCCAAGACTTCCTGTAGACTTCATTCTAGGGATCAGTCCTGACACTGGATATCGTCAGACTCACTCAGAATATATCAAAAGCCTCCGACAGCACCTCCAAGAGAGCTATTCTTTGGCCACTGAGAGTGCTCAGAAGTCAAAAGACAAGAACAAGGTCTGATTTGATAGGAAGGTCAGGGGTGCAAGACTCCTTGTAGGAGACCAAGTTCTTGTCTGAAATGTCAATATCAGGGGAAAGCACAAACTGGCAGACAGATGGGAGCACAAGATACACATGGTGACCAAAGTCCTGTCTACATTGTCAAACCTGAAATAGGAGGTGGGCTACACAGAACTCTACACAGAGACCTTCTGTTGCCATGCAGATTCTTACCTGTGCAGGATGCTGAAAAGCCAGAACCTCATATCAAGATCACCAGGAGACTGAGATCTAGAGCCCAAAGAACTAAAGACCAGCCAGGATGTCCAGATGATCTAGAAGGTGAAACATCCGACAGTATGGACGAATTGTATCCAGTTACACAAGTGCCAGAATTCATCACTGATGAACCTTGCATACTGAGGGAAGACCATACACAGGAGCCAACTGTCAGATCACCTGCTGAGGTGCCTACCAATGTCACACACAGATCTGAAGCCACCTCTGAACCACCTGGTAATGAAGCCGAGCCTCAAGTAGCATCTCCAGAGATTGAAACTGTTGCCTCACCAAGCAGAGCTCAGAGCCCAGACTATGTCGTAATTGACATCCATGAACCAGAACCTGCACCTCTCCCTAATTCAAAGCCTGAAAACATTGAAGATGCAGTCATGCAGGAAGAACAGCCTGAAGTCAGATGCTCAAGCAGACCAAAGCATCGGCCCTGTAAACCGATTTATGATGAGTTAGGAAAACCCCTAAATTTAGCAATTAGCTTCTTCTTTGAGAATTTAGAAACTGCACTTCTTCAGTTGCTGCAGGTCTCTGTTAAGCCTTACTTGCATGCAGATACTCATGCAATCTAGAGGGGGAGAGTGTAACTCTTATAAATCACTGCACCACATTCACACACTTTTCCTGTTTGCTGTTTGGTGAGCTTCTGAATTGGTAAAATCAAATCTGGAAAAATCTTTGCAATCCTTAATCCTTTTCATACAAACACAATCTACAACCCCAAACTAATAGAACTGTGATTTGTGGGGTGCAGAATTGCAGTCAGTCAGCAAGCTTGGGATTGTGTAAATTAGATCTGGGATTGTGTGAAAGATCTGAGCTAAGACAATATGGCTGGAGGAAAGGTGAAGGACAAAGACAATGATCAAACTGTGTCAATGGCTCAGGTGCATGAACTGCTTGAGCAACAAAAGGTTTTCTACAAAGAACTTTTACAGCAACAAGAAAGCAGTTTTAAAGCATGTGTTAATGCCATCATGGATACAGCCAATAAAAGGATTGATGATTTGCTAAAGGAATTAATGGAAGTAAGAACAAGTCTGCAGTTTACACAGAAAGATGTGGATGACCTTAAAATGGCTAATAAAGGACTTCAATCTAACATGAAAGGACAAGAAACAGACATTGAAAAACTGGCAGAATCCATGTTAATACTAGATACAAAGACGGACTTTCTTGATAACCATGCAAGGCGTACCAACATCGTCATAGATGGTATGCCAGAAGCAGAAAAGGAAAACAATTCACACTCAGAGGAAAAGGTCCTGGAGCTTATCAAGAACAAATTAGAACTTGATCCAGAGGGACTGGGAATAGACTCTGTCATGCGTATTGGGAAGGTGAATAAATCAAAGGATGGCACTCCGGGCAGGCCTCGCTCAATAGTCGTGAAATTTAACAGACTAAAGGACAGAGACACAATCTTAAGAAATGCAAAAAAGTTGAAGGGGACGAAGATTTACATTAATGAGGACTACCCTGAAGCTGTTCGACAGAAAAGAAAGGAACTCCTGCCCAAAATGAGAGAGGCAAGACAAAGAGGGGACATTGCCTTTCTCCGCTATGACAAATTAGTCATCCGGGCAGCAGAGGACAGTGCACCAGGGACTGATGGGCATTGATAAACTGCATGGAAAATAAAAAGGACTGAGCATTAAATGGGTCTTTCATGTTATCAGGGCTACCTAAGAAAAGTCTTAAGGTAGCACATCTAAATATCTGTAGTTTAAGAAACAAAGTTAATGATATCCAAGATTTTATTACTTTAAATTCAGTACATATACTTGCCATTTCTGAGACACACCTTGATCACACTTTTAGTGATGGCTTTGTGGCCATCCCTGGTTTTAATGTGTATAGAAGAGACAGAAATTGTTTTGGTGGTGGTGTTGCTTTCTATGTTCAAGACCAAATTCCAGTGAAAGTAAGGGAAGACATAATGCCTGTAGAGGTTGAGGTATTGTGGCTGCAAGTTCATTTACCACATCAGAAAGACATGCTAGTTGGCTGCTGTTACAGACCACCAAGTGCACAGATCAGCCACATGGATAATATAAGTAACATGCTGGACAAAGTATGTGACTTGAATGTAGAGGTCATCTTAACAGGTGATTTGAATGTAGACTGGTTATCATCTAACTGCTCTTTAAAACTTAGGCTTACTAACATAGCCAATATATGTGGACTGAAACAGGTAGTGCATCAGCCGACCAGGATAGGTACTAATAATAAAGGTGTAGAAACTAGATCTTGCATTGATCACATTTACATAAACAGAATGGATATATATTCCAAAGCAATATCAGCACCTATAGGTTGCAGCGATCACAATGTTGTGGTCATCGCAAGGAAAGGATACATACCAAAAGTCATGCCTAAGGTCATTTTGGCAAGATCCTATAAAAGGTTTTCTCAGGAGGCTTTTGTGAATGATACTGGTAAGATAGACTGGTCCAATGTTTTTAAAGAAAATGATCCAGAAGCAGCACTGCAAGCATTCATGTCCAAGTTTGTTCCAGTAATTAATTCTCATGCTCCTGTCAGGAAAATGACAGTGAAAATATTTGGTGCACCTTGGGTTGATGAAGAGTTGAAAAAATATATGTCTTGGAGGAACCTGGCTAAGAAACTATCAGTTAACACAAAAAGTGAATCTGACAGAAGGAATTATTGTAAACTGAGGAATTTTGTCACTAAGCTAAATATGAGGAAAAAGAAGGAATATTTTGCTTCACAGCTAAGGAGATACAATAATGATGGGAAAAAACTGTGGAGTACATTAAACAGTATATTAGGAAAAAAGGCATCTCCCCAACCTACTTTTATTGAGCATGCGGGGAACTTTATCACTAGATCAGTGGACATTGCCAATCATCTAAACAATCATTTTATTGATAAGGTGGGTTCAATAAGAAAGAGCCAATTACCGGTGGGTGATGGCAGCTCTATTCTGAACATAAGGCATTTCATGAAGGGTAAATCTAGTAGCTTTGAGTTTGGTGAAGTGGAGGAAAACACTGTAAGTAAAATGATCCAAGCATGCTGTAAGGACAGACAGGCAGGCAATGATTTCATAGACGGTAAGCTACTTAGAATGACTGTAAGTTGCATTTCTGCTCCCATATGTCACATCTTTAATGCTAGCCTCAAGAAAGGTGTATTTCCGCAGGAGTGGAAGGAGGCTAAAATCATTCCACTACCTAAGGACAAGAAAGCAACCTTTGCAGCATCTAACTGTAGACCTATAAGTTTGTTGCCTGCGCTTGCCAAAGTTTTTGAAAAGATAGTATTCAATCAAATACAGCATTATTTTACAGTAAACAACTTGATAACTGAGTTCCAACATGCTTACAGGAAAGGACACTCTACCTGTACAGCCCTTACTCAAATGACGGACGATTGGTTGCAAGATATAGATAACAAAAATATATGTGGTGCTGTCTTATTAGATTTCACTGCAGCATTTAATGTAATTGACCATGGATTGCTTCTTTCTAAGTTACAGTGTTATGGTTTCAAACCATCTGCAATTAACTGGTTAAAAAGCTATCTGACCAAAAGGTCTCAGAGGGTTTACTTTAATGGTTGCTTTTCTGATGGAGTAGAGGTAGAATGCGGGGTACCACAAGGAAGTTGTTTGGGCCCGTTAATGTTTTCCATCTTCACCAATGACCTTCCATTTGCTATAAAAGACGCAAAGGTTGCAATGTATGCAGATGACACAACTGTGTATGCTTCTGCCAAGTCCACATCAGGTCTCTCAGAGGCATTAAATGATGTGTTACAAAAAGTTGAGGGTTGGGTGAAACAGAACAAACTTGTCCTTAATATATCTAAAACAAAAAGCATTTTATTTGGATCAAATTATTCCTTAAAAGATGACCCAGTGATTCAGCTCTCTATAAACAAAACAGCTATTGAACAAGTAAAGGAAACAAAGTTACTGGGTGTAATCTTAGACAGTACATTGACTTGGTCAAAACAAATAGATAAAATAGTGAATAAAATGAGTTGTGCCCTGGCATTCGTTTGAAGGTGTAGGAATTTCATCACAAAAGAATTAATGAAAAGAGTGATTAGTGCCTTGGTTCTGAGTCAGATGGAGTATTGTAACATAGTATGGTCTAATGCATCTAGAACACATCTAGCCAAACTTCAGGTAGTACAGAACAAGGCAGCAAGGCTAATTCTCAAATGCCCACAGTACACCAGCATCACATATATGCACTCTTCTTTACACTGGCTAAAAGTTGAGGATAAACTTATGGCCTCTTTATTGACCTCAACATGGGCAATTTTAAATAATAAAACCCCTCTTAAACAATATAGCAGATTCTGTAAGACTTCTAACACCCATATTTATAATACAAGGTCTGCAACGACAGGGACATTTGTAGTACCTTGAGCTAATATTAATACCCTACAACGAACAGTTGGATACAGAGCAATCACTGTATGGAACAGTATGCCAACTTTTATCACTGAAATAAGTTCTAAAGCCATTTTTAAAAAACAAGCTAAGATATTTTTAGGAAAGAGTTATGTTTAAGATGGTTTATATTTATTCACATGTTGTATTAATTGTAAATTGTGTAAGATGAATTATGTGACTTAATGTCTTTTGTTTATATATACAGTAATGTGTTGTTGTACTGATTCTTTTGTTTAATCTTCATTTGTAACTTTTAATGACACAACTTTGATGCAATGAATTTTATTGAATAGTGGACCCTAGGAAGAATAGCTGTGGCATCTCCACAGCTAATGGGGATCCAACAAATAAACAATTTAAAAAAAAAAAACTTCTGACAAAATAAAGAAATTAATGTAGACCTAACATGTAGAGAGAAAGACAGACTGTGCACATTTTGGAAGTTTTATTGACTCGCTTACCAGGCATTCACAGAAGTTTGGAGGTTTTCTGGTACAGTATGGAAACCTATGCAGATAGTAGTGTTTGTATCTGATGTTTTCTCTATCTTGAGGACAAAATGGAGAGAAACTGACCAAATAACGGGCAGCAAAAAATTATCCCTTTGAGCTCATGCAACATAGGTCTCTCTCTCTCTCTCTCTTTGTGGGATGGGATGGAGTTTCGAGGGCAGGGCTAAAAGTCAGTGTGCCCTCTCTTGCCCACTCTCTCTCTCACCTCCTCTTCTTCCACCTCCTCCTTCTTGTGTTTTACCTCTCAAGTCGAGATGACGTGTGCATTTTTGAGTGGAAACAGACAGACTGTGAAGTAGCTGGAGTGGTTCAAAGACGCTATCTCTCTCTCTCTCTCTGTCTCTTCTCCAACGAGAGTTCCAGAAGTTTTACCCATACCTGAGGGCCAAGGAGCGCCATGTCGAATCCGTGTTCTGGCATTCTGGAGCTTCTGGGTATGATCTTGGGGGTGGGGGCATGGTTCTGCTCACTTGCTGCAACAATCATGCCCAACTGGCTGAGTCTTGCCCCTGAACTGCTGGCTTTGGAGAGCTATGAAAAGGGCCTGTGGGAGACCTGTGTGGTGCAGGATGGGGCAACCTCCGAGTGTCGTCCCTTCGACACCGTGCTGGGTCTGTCATACAACCTAACAGTGGCACGCATATGCATGTGCATGTCGGACGCCTTGGCAATCTTGGGCCTTCTGATCGCTGTCCCAGGTCTGAAACTGGTGAGAAGTTGTGAGGGATGGTGGGTGAAGCGTGGCATGAAGATCACCGCAGGGGTGATGGGCCTGATAGCTGGCGCCCTTGAACTCTATGCTGTCTCCAATATTGCCCATGAGACTGTTTTGCAGTTCTATGATCATACCTTGCCTGAAACTATGCCTCGCTGGGAGTTTGGCGACGCGATATTCATCGGCTGGGCTGCAGGGTTTTTTTATGTTGTTTTTGCAGTGTTGTTGTTCATCTCATGTTGTGGGTCAGAAGAGAATGAAGAAGAAAAATCAAATGGTGCGTACCTTGTGTACAATCCCGAGGAAAAGTTTCAGCCTGTGGATGGCTCGTCCAGAAAGCGTGTAGAATATGTTTAGCAGGAGACAAGAAACATTCTTAGTGTTTCTAATGTAACGAGACAGATGAACTGATGATTTTCCCAATATAATGGACACTGATTGTTCATTTATTTGGTCACTGCAGACCAGTTGGTAACTTTGATTAAATTTGCTGGTATGTGTTAATGTTTTTTGCGCTTTATATATGTGTGTGTGTGTGTGTGTGTGAATGTTTGGTGTTGTCTTTAGATTATACAACAGCATAGTTTCATATTTACACTGAAAAGTTTTAAGTGTATTTCTATAGAGGCTATCATACACTTTGATATCATGTATTTTATTAGCTTATATATAATAAAAAGTCTACAAGAAAAACTACTTGCTGGGAAAATGATGTCTTATGAAACCACTTCATGTCACTTACAAATGCAGCACTTGTTCTTAAGTTGTTAAGGGACTAGGAGAAAACTAGCACTTAACAAACATCTGCTGTTGATCCATAAGAACGTAAGAAACAAAAAGAAAATGATGGTACGGTGGTATAGTGGTTAGCATTGTTGCCTCACAGTAAGAGGGTTCTGGGTTCAAACCCAGTGGTCGACAGGAGCCTTTCTGTGTGTTTGCATGACCTCCCCGTGTCTGTGTGGGTTTCCTCCGGGTGCTCCGGTTTCCCCCACAGTCCAAAAACATGCGATTAGGTTAACTGATGGCTCTAAATTGACCATGAGTATGAATTTTTGTTTGTCTCTATGTGTCAGCCCTGTAATGACCTGCCGACTTGTCCAGGGTGTACCCTACGTCTCAGCCATAGTCAGCTGGGATAGGCTCCAGCTTACCCATGACCCTGCACAGGATAAGCAGTTGTGGATAATGGATAGATGGATGGACAAAAAGAAAATGGCTCCCTAAAAGTAATGTTTTGGTAAAATGCATGCGTATCACTTGTTGATAAATTCTACGTGCAAGAAATGGAGTAGGTTTGGGCAGGGTTTGGAAGAACAGTAAGGGTGCGCTTGAGTCTAATTACACCTGATGGCTTCTCCATATCAGCAAGTGGATTAAGCTGCATTTAATGAAGCCCCTAACGAAGAGTATGTCCTAATGTAGAATGCCACATAAAACCACCCCACTGCCTCCTCTTTCTGTTGATTATTTCAGTTTGACTTGATTAAGGGTACAACTGACCAGTCTATTCCAGGAAAAAAAAAATTTCAGACCCTTCACTCAGCTTTCAAAAACACAGTACCCCTTAAATGTGACATAAAAAAAATGATAGCTGAATATCAGTGCAATATGGTACTAGAAATGTTTGTGTATGAAATTCTGTATGTGTCTATATCTCATCTCATTATCTCATATAATATATTCTGAGTGTGTCTATATCTCATTATTATATCAGGGTCGCAGGCAAGCTGGAGCCTATCCCAGCTGACTACGGGCGAAAGGCGGGGTACACCCTGGACAAGTCGCC
>JAODXR010000009.1:43229261-43239479 GCA_028877395.1 Cathorops festae
TCCCCACCCACTCCTCCACCAAACTAGAACAGCCTGAAACAGGAGAACCACAGCATTTTTTTCACCAAAACCGGCTCTCAGGGCGTTCATTCATACTAGAGACCCCCGCACAATTAATGACAAAACCATGCGAGGAGACCTTTAAATACACAACACAAGGTTACATGTATTAATCTAAATGCAGGTAAACAACGTGTTGTTTTTGTCGTTTTGTATCCAAATGAGAGTCGGAGCTTACCCATCTGTGTTCTCACTTCTTGAACGCCGATCTTGTGGCCGATTGTTTTGAAACAATCTGACTTTCAGTTGTTCATTCAGTTCTCCGTTCATTTGCTTCTTCCACGTAAGGGCGAGATGTTGCTGCTGAGGCGAACATATCCAGCAGAGAAATCAGATGGCTGCTCCACTCATTCTCCATTTTCTCCATAGTGAGTACTCCGCCATTACTGCTTGACTGAGGCAACTATTAAAACCCAGGATGGGTCAAGATGTCACCAGTTTTAGCAACAACCGCGGGGAGGTCACTGCCCGAGTGATAGTATGTCCCATCCCGGGTTTTAGCAACAACCCTCGGCTCACACTGTGGGAGAACTGGTGAAACTGAACTTACTTTCCTTTTCTTGCAGTTTTCTTTTCCTTCAATTGTTGGTACTGCACCCTCTTTCAGTATTGGCTTATAGCCAACATGCCTCAACAGATCAGAGGTCTCGTACGAGTCTTCAGTAAAATGTGCAGAGCAGAGCAGAGACCACTTCATCGGTGCTCAATGTGCCCATGAACTTCTCACAAAACACATCCAGGCCTCAAGGCATTTATAAACAAAAAGTGAGGCCATGGTTCTGCGTATCTCCTTTCAGCTTTTCAGCTTTCAATGACTCACTCTGACACACATGCATACACAAACACAGCACCCAGGAAAGATCTCCCTCTTCTTCTGTCCTCTCCTTCCTTTTATCAGCTCCCCATCACTGGGGAAACACACACAGCACGTTAATTAACCACAGGTGCGATCACTTTGCCACTCACCTTCCCTGGCTTCGCTCTCCATTCACAAACTGGTGCTCAACCATGCCCCTGCTGCCACATACCCCCACCACCTGACTCAGGCTGGGGAGCTGTCCAGCCTACAGCTGATTCCCCCCTACAGGAAAGGTAGTCTGCCACCGCCATCTGCATTACCGGCCTGTGGACCACCTCAACCTTAAAGGGCTGCAGAACTAGATACCAATGGGTGACCTGTGCGTTGGCATCCTTCATGCAATGGAGACCCCGGAGTGGGGTGTGAGCCAAACAGAGGAAGAAAGCGTATCCTAGCAGGTAGTACCGGAGGGTGAGGATTGCCCACTTAATGGCCAGGCACTCTTTTTCAATGGTGCTGTACTATGCCTCTTGCTTGGAGAGCTTGTGGCTTATGTACAGCACTGCACTAGGCACTCCTCCTCCACTATCTGGAACAAAACAGCCCCAGCCCTCTATCTGACACATCTGTCTGCAAACTAAAAGGGAGAGAGAAGTCAGGGGAATATAAAAGTGACCCATCACACAGTGCAGCTTTTGCTTGGGTGTCATGGCCCAGGGGAAACCACGACAATAAAGGGAGGTGAGGAGAACCAAATATGTTCATAAGAATTATTTATTTTAACAGAATTGCAAGTTCAAAACAAGTTAAGTGGGGAATGGTCAATTATATTGTGAAGTGAGATATGCTGCATGCATGTTGGATGGTCAAAAAACAAAATGAGGTCTCTTGTAGTTGCAGGAGCCGCTCCTTAAAACACAAGGGCACACCTGCACACCAGTGTTGCACCTCAGTCATAATTAGAAAACTCCACCCCAAGCGTGTTGAACCTAATATGAGGGAAGATTGACAGAAAACATGAAGGCAGCCCTGAAGGGGCATAACACTGGGTGAAGGCCTGTTGGTATCGCTCCGTCTTCTGGACCAGATCTGGTGCTCCCTTTTTAGTGAGATCAGTCAATGGGCTGGTGGCATCTGAATATCCATCCATCCATTATCTGTAACTGCCTATCCTGTGCAGGGTCACGGGGAAGCTAGAGCGCCTATCCCAGCTGACTATGGGCGAGAGGTGGGGTACACCCTGGACAAGTTGCTAGGTCATTGCAGGGCTGACACAAAGAGACAAACAACCATTCACACTCAGATTCACACCTATGGTCAATTTAGAGTCTCCAATTAGCCTAACCTGCATGTCTTTGGACTGTGGTAGAAACCAGAGCACCCGGAGGGAACCCATGCAGACACAGGAAGAACATGCAAACACAGAAAGGCCCTTGCCGGCCATGGGGCTAGAACCCAGAACCTTCTTGCTGTGAGGCAACAGTGCTAACCACTACACCACCGTACTGCTGGCATCTGAATAATTAGGAAAAAACCTATGATGATAGCCAGCCAGCCCCAGGAACTGTCTCACCCCCTTTTTGGTCTTGGGCCTTGGGCAGGTCACAATTGCTACGGTCTTGTCAGTTTGGAGATGCACCTGCCCATGACCCAAGTGCAAGCCAGATACTTTACTTCCACCTGTCCAATCGCACGTGTCTTTGGGTTAGCCGTGAGTCTCACATGCCTCAATGACGCTAGCATGGCCCTAAGTTGTTTTGTGCTGTGGCGAATCATTTCTGTATATAATGATGTCATTGAGATAGGCCATGGCATAGGTGGCATGTGGGCAGAGGATTTTGTCCATGAGCCACTGAAATGTTGCAGGAACCCCGAATAACCCAAATAGAAAGGTGATGAATTGGTATCAGCTGAATGGGGTGAAAAAGGCCGTTTTTTCTTGGGATAGGGGAATCAAGGGGATCTGCTAATATTTGTCAGATCAAGTGTTGAATAAAAATGAGCTGTAGGAGCCATTTGAGTAGTTTATGTTTTCTTGTCTTTCAATATTGTTATTTACAAATTCCATTTTCTTACATTTAGAACTTGTTTTGCTTTTCTATATCTAATATCATTCCTGTTTTGAGTATGTATGAGTAAGAGTGAGTGAATGAGTGGTTGTGAATGAATGAGTATGCCCTCTACAGGCAAAGGGGGAAATATACCGACAGGTATATAGGTGTGTCATCCTGACGCCAGTGGGTGGGGTTCGGTGATGCGCATACCATCATAGACCGTGGCAATGACTGGAAGCTGAAAGAATGGACTGATGGAAACTTAGAATATTAGAACTTTAGAAATACTGCCACTTGAACCATTTAATTTATGTTAATAAATGTCAGTAAACTTTATTTTTGCCTCCTGGAGTATTTGCACGAGTCAAGTGATCACACCGAATCCTCAAATGTAAGGTCAACCAAACATAGTCAATGGGACTTAAAAACACCAAGGTTTTGACACTACAATAGTCTATGATGCAAGCATGAAGAACTGCTTCGTGGAATACTACTGAAGATCTTATGGATTTAAATTGGAACTTGCTGGACTTCGAAAGCGCAAAGTGGGGAGAACACAGGAAACGCCCAGATGTCAGACGCGCTACGCGGAGGAACAAACATTTTGAAACAAAGAACCTGCAGAGGTATGAACATTTTAAGTTGATTGAACTGTCGGACTAAGAATAAGAAAAACTGAACTTTTGAATACCCTTTTTGGATGAAATTTTGAGTTTGGAAATACGGAGTATGTTTTTGTTTTAAGCTCCGCCTTTTGTTTGAATTGACGGCTGAGGAAGAAAACGCCATTATACTTTTGCAACTTTTTGAAAAGGATTTTTATGTTTGATGGACATTTTTTGTTGAAAAGGAACGAACTATTTTGATTAATTATTTTTTATTACAACGAAAAATTCCTTGGTTGTGATCGAAATGGCAGATTCCGAGCCAGAAACAGAAACTTTAGAAATAAAGGACACGTCAGCCAAGATGCGCTTGTCACGCGGTGGAAAAATGTCTCACTTGACAAGGCGAATGAACATTGTGATTACTTTGATGGCTGACACAGAGGGTTTAGACGAGGTCAAAGAAAACATGGAAAAGTTTAATGTACAATTGGAGGAATTTAAATCATTGCACCTGTCTTTCCAACAAACTTTAAGCGCAAAGGACAAAGCCGACGACACAAAAGCCTGGTACAATCCGCGGATGAAAGAAATAAGTCTTTTTATGAGCAATGTGTCAAAGTGGATTTCGGAAGTGGAAAGTCATGAAATTAGTGAACCAACTGTGCTGCCTTTAGAGATGAAAATAGCCGCCGACCCTGATGATGAAGATAGACTGTCAGTGACTTCAGCGCGCAGCCGGACATCAGCGCACAGCCAGGCATCAGTTTCTTCCACCAAGTCGGCTCGTGTTGTCGCTGAAGCTGAACAAGTGGCATTGCTTGAAAAGGCAGCAGCGTTGGAAAAAAGGCACAGCATTGAACATGAAGAATTACGGTTAGAACTACAGAAAGAAGAACTAAGGAAAAAGAGAGAAAAAATTGAAATGGAAGCAGAACTGAATGCAAACAAAGCCAAAATTCAATACCTGAGAGATGCTGAAGTAAAATCATTTGATGATAGTGCAGGAGATGCTATGAATAAATACCTACAACAAAACACTGTAAGACCCAAAGATAATGTTACTGTCCAGTTTCCCTATACCCCCGCTGCAGCTAAACCAACAAGCAGATTCCAAGCTGCACCAGTCAGAACACCAGCTGCTCTTACAGCCATTGGTGGTGGTAGACCATATGGGCCAGCACCTCAAACCCCATTCCCTCAAATGCCGCTAGCAAGAGCAGGAGGAAATCAGGGCACTGATGGCATCACTAGAATAATGGAAACACAAAATAGGCTAACCAGTCTGCTCATAAAGCAGCAATCATTGACAACCCTTCCCAAAGGTAACATTGAAATCTTTGACGGCAACATTTTACAATACAAGTCATTTATTCATTGGTTTGACCACAGCATTGTGTCCAAAACTGACAATAACCATGACAGGCTGCTGTTCCTCGTGCAGTACACTAGGGGGAAGGCGCAAGAGCTCGTCAAAAGTTGCCAGCTGATAGATGATGCCAGCAGAGCCTACAGAAAGGCCAGAAAGCTGTTAGACCAGCACTTTGGAAATGAGTACAGGATTTCATGTGCCTACATTGAAAAAGCACTCTCATGGCCTACAATTAAAAATGAGGATGTGAAGGCTCTACAGGATTTTGCACTTTTCTTGAGAAGTTGCTGTAACGCCATGGAGAATGTTGAATATATGGAGGAGTTGGACACCATCTCAAACATGAAAAACATTGTGTTGAAATTACCATTCAAATGGAGAGAAAGATGGCGTGTCAAGGCATGCAAGATTCAAGAGCAAAACATCAGAGTCAGAATGAAGGACTTGGTCAACTTTATTGAAAAACAAGCCACCATTGTGTCCGACCCAGTGTTTGGTGACATTCAAGATGCAAGTACCAAATTGAAAACCAAGACACCAGTGAAACCACCTGCAAAAGGAAGCTTTGCCACAAATGTGGATGTAACGTCAACTACAGTACCATCAGCCACCACATGTCTGTACTGCACTGGTCAGCATAACCTGGAGACATGCGCGCAGTTTGACACAAAGCCACACAGGGACAAAATCACCTTCCTCAAGCAGAATGGGATCTGTTTTGGATGCCTGAACAAAGCCGGTCACATTGGCAAAAACTGTGGACAGCGCCTCACCTGCTCAATTTGCAACAAGCGACACCCCAGTGCATTACACATCAAAGCCACAGTGTCTACATCAGAGCAAACATTCGCAAGTACCATCAAGTCTTCATCTGATGATGTAGGTGAGCATGCTGGGGCCGGTAGCACACGCAAAACATCTAACTGTGCCATGTCAATTGTACCTGTGCAGGTGAAGTGCAACAAGGATAGCAGAGTCATCAATACTTATGCCTTCTTAGATCCTGGCAGCTCTGCAACATTCTGCACAGAGAAACTAATGCACAAACTGAACATCCCTGGAAAAAAGACAAACATACTGTTAAAAACAATGAACCAAGAAAAACCTGTGGATACTTACCTGGTGAAAGGACTGGAGGTGAGTGCATTAGAGGAGAACAACTTCCTCACACTCCCGGAAACCTACACCCAGTCCTCCATGCCTGTGGATAGAAAAAACATTCCTAAAACAGAGGAATTGAGAAAATGGACTTACCTGAATGAAGTGCAGATTCCAACACTGAATGCTGAAGTAGAGCTATTGATTGGTAACAATGCTCCCAAAGCCTTAGAACCTTGGAACATTATCAACAGCAGTGGAGATGGACCCTATGCTGTGAAAACCCTACTGGGGTGGGTTATCAACGGTCCCCTAGAAGCCACACCCACTGCAAACACTGGTGAGTGTCATGCTGTAAATGTGAACAGAATATCTGTTGAAAAGTTGGAAAAGTTACTTGTACAACAGTACAATCATGATTTTAATGAGACGGTGGATGACAAAGAAATGTCAATGGAAGACAGAAAGTTCATGAAAATTGCTGAAAAGTCAGTCAAACTGCAAAATGGACATCACAGCCTTGACTTACCTTTTAGAAGTGACTGTGCAGTGATGCCCAACAACTACCAGGTCGCAGAACAGCGTCTAATAGGCCTCAAAAAGAAATTCAAGAGAAATGAACAATTCAGACGTGATTACACTGAGTTCATGGAGGATGTGATAAGCAAAGGACATGCAGAAGTGGTACCACAAGCAGAACTTCAACGAGCAGATGGAAGGCTCTGGTATGTCCCACATCATGGTGTTTTTCATCCAAAGAAAGGCACCATCAGAGTGGTGTTTGACTGTGGCGCCACATATCATGGAACATCTCTCAATGCTGCACTCCTCCAAGGCCCAGATCTGACGAGCACTCTCATCGGTGTGCTCACAAGATTCAGACAACATCCAGTAGCCTTGATGTCTGACATTAAGTCAATGTTTCACCAAGTCAAAGTGTCAAGAGGTGATGTTGACTTCCTTCGCTTCCTGTGGTGGCCTAATGGTGACGCATCTCTGCCCCCTGTTGAGTACCGCATGACTGTGCATATCTTTGGAGCAGTGTCCTCTCCAAGCTGTGCAAACTTTGCACTGAGACAGACGGCTAAAGACAACAGAGACACTTGTAGTCCAGCTGTGGTGAGTACAATTGAGACAAATTTTTATGTCGATGACTGTTTGAAATCTCTTGAAACAGAAGAGCAAGCAGTGGAGCTGATGAGAGAACTTACCTGTGTCTGCCACAAGGGAGGATTTCACCTTACTAAGTGGGTGAGTAACAGCCGCACTGTACTTGCATATGTACCAAAAGAAGATAGAGCCACTGAAATGAAAGAGCTGGATTTGGACAGAGACAAATTGCCCACAGAAAGAGCATTAGGCTTGCTGTGGTGTGTGGAAAGTGACACATTCAAGTTTAACATCTCTATCCCAGACAAAGCACCCACAAGGAGAAACATACTGTCAATGGTCAGTTCTATATACGACCCGCTTGGTTTCTTGTCCCCTCTAACTCTGCCTGCCAAGTTGCTTCTGCAGGATCTTTGTAAACTGAAGTGCAGCTGGGACCATCCAATACCCCAGGCGTGTGCAAAGAGATGGAGAAGATGGGTGGCTGGTCTGGATGAACTGAAGGACTTCAGAGTGGCACGCTGTGTGAAACCGAGTGAAGCTGGAGCGTCTGTGGAGGCTGAACTCCATCACTTCTCAGACGCAAGTGAACAAGGCTATGGAACAGTGAGTTACCTGCGCCTACATTCTGAGACACACACTGTGCACGTCGCCTTCATGCTTGGCAAGGCCAGGGTGGCGCCATTGAAGCAGATGACCATACCTCGCATGGAGCTGGTGGCGGCAGTCTTGGCAGTGAGGGTGGACGTGATGCTCAGAAGAGAATTGGAGATGGAGCTGAACAGCTCAACATTCTGGACAGACAGCCAGTCAGTACTGAAATACATAGCAAATGAGCACACAAGATTTCGAACTTTTGTAGCCCACAGAATTGCTGTTATCAAAGAAAATACAGATGTCTTTCAGTGGAAATACATTGGAACGAAACTAAACCCGGCTGACGTTGCAAGCAGAGGAATGAAGGCAACCACCTTTGTGAATTGCAGTGAGTGGCTGAATGGACCAGAATTCCTTTGGGCTTCAGAGGGTGAGTGGCCACAGTATCCATCACAGTCACTATCACTTTCAGAAGATGACCTTGAGGTGAGGAGTTCAGCCATATGCAATTCTACAATCCAGCAGTGTGGGAGTCCCACATGGCAGTTGCTTCAACATGCAGTCATATGCAATGCTGCAATCCAGAAATTTGACAATCCCACATGGCAGTTGCTGCAACATCACTCAAGCTGGAACAAGCTGAGAAGAGCTGTGGTGTGGTACCTGAAACTGAAGGATTACCTCACATTGAAAATGAAAAGAAAAAAAGCAGTCACAGCAGTCTGTGATCCCAAAGACACGGAGCCAAAGCAAGACCCAGGATGATGAAATGAAGACACTGGGTGGAAGCTGTATTTCCATGGATGACCTGCAGAGGGCAGAGAAGGCCGTTGTTGTGTTCTGTCAACACGAAAGATATCCAGAGGAAATTGCAAAGCTGACATCTGCTGCTGACACTGGACTGAGCAAAAAGAGCACCATCTACAAGCTGGACCCTGTGCTGGAGGATGGAGTTTTGAGGGTAGGAGGAAGACTGAAGAGGGCAGCAATGCCTGAAGAGGCAAGGTGGCCAATGATACTCCCCAAAGACCTTCATGTCTCCACACTTATTCTCAGACACATCCATGAGCAACTTGGACATGCTGGAAGAAATCATGTGCTCTCTCAGCTCAGAAAAAGATATTGGATAGTGAACGCCAACTCAGCTGCTCGCAGAGTCCTGTCAAGATGTGTAGTGTGCAGGCGTGTGAGAGGGAAAAGAGGTGAGCAAAAGATGGCTGACCTGCCAAAAGAAAGACTCAAAGCTGATCTTCCACCCTTCAGCAATGTTGGTGTTGACTACTTTGGACCCTTTGAAACCCGGAGAGGAAGAAGTCTCATCAAGCGCTATGGTGTCATGTTCACCTGCATGTCAAGCAGAGCTGTGCATCTGGAGATGGCGCACACACTGGATACAAACTCCTGCATCAACTCCCTACGACGTTTCATCAGCAGGAGAGGTCAGGTGACACACATACGCTCTGACAATGGAACCAATCTGGTTGGAGACAAGAAGGAGCTGCAAAATGCCATCGCAAGCTGGAACTCTGACAAGATTCACAATGCAATGCTCCAGAAAGGCGTCCAATGGTCCTTTAACCCACCTGCAGCCTCACACCATGGCGGAGTATGGGAGAGACTGATCCGGATGGTGAGACAAATCCTACTCTCTACTGTACAAGAACAAACACTGGATGATGAATGTTTACAAACACTGTTCTGTGAAGTGGAAGCAATTCTAAACAGTCGCCCCATCACAACAGTCTCTGACGATAAATGTGACCTGGAAGCCCTAACACCTAATCACATTTTGCTCCTCAAATGCCATCCTTCTTTTCCTCCTGGGCTGTTCAAACAGTCTGACGTGTACATCCGACATCGCTGGAAGCAAGTCCAATACCTTGCCAATCTGTTTTGGAGTAGATGGACAAAAGAATACTTACCTTTGCTACAGGAGAGGCAGAAGTGGACAAGAGTGAGAAGAGGATTTGCAGTAGGAGACATTGTGATGGTGGTGGACAGCACAGCCCCCCGTGGATCCTGGGTGCTGGGAAAAGTTGAAGATGTTCTGCCAGATTCCAAAGGGCTTGTGAGAACAGTGAAGATCAAGACAAAGACTGGTGTGTATGAAAGACCAGTGACAAAACTCTGTCTGCTATTGGAAGGAGAAGAAAGTTGAGTATTATTTATGATTTTGATAAACATTATGTTAGTATTTACATTTAAAAGTAAGGCATGACTGCTTGATTGATTGATTGATCGATCGATCAATAGTAATGCATTGACTAGTAATAGGCTCCTTTAAGTATTTATTTAATTGTTGCCCATGCACACAATTAGGGGCCGGTGTGTAGGAGCCATTTGAGGAGTTTGTTTGTTTTCTTGTCTTTCAATATTGTTATTTACAAATTCCATTTTCTTACATTTAGAACTTGTTTTGCTTTTCTATATCTAATATCATTCCTGTTTTGAGTATGTATGAGTAAGAGTGAGTGAATGAGTGGTTGTGAATGAATGAGTATGCCCTCTACAGGCAAAGGGGGA
>JAODXR010000010.1:285557-296546 GCA_028877395.1 Cathorops festae
TCATCTCCAAATGGACTTTATTGAACTGACACCTAGTGAGGGGAAAAGGTATTGCCTGGTAATAGTTGACATGTTTTTAAAATGGGTTGAAGTATTCCCCACAGCTAAACAGGACTCAGAAGTGGTAGTCAAAGCACTCCTGAGAGATATAATTCCTAGGTGGGGTATACCTAGTATACCTCAAGTGACAATGGAACACCCTTTGTTAGTGCAGCCGTAAAGAAAATAGTCACATTCTTAGGGATAGACATGAAAAACATTGTGCCTACCATCCTGCCAGTGCAGGAGCAGTAGAGAGGGAAAATGGGTCACTTAAAAAAAAAAATAAGCAAAGCTTGTGTAGAAACAGGGCTAGGATGGACAAAGGTCCTCCCTGTAGTATTCACACAAATGAGGATGTAAATTAGACCTAAGCATGGGTTAAGCCCATTTGAAATTCTGTTTGGATGAGTACCCAACACAGGGATAGGGCCAGCCCAAGGAACACTGCCAGACACTACACTGTCTGATGATGCAATGTTGAATTACTGTGCAGCACTGTCCTCTGCTTTGAAATCTATCCACAAACAGGTAAAAGAAGCACTTCCCAAACCTGCTGAAGGACCTCTGCACGATCTACACCCAGGGGATTGGATAGTGGTGAAAGACTTCTGACGAACCAAGTGGAACAAGCCATGGTGGAATGGCCCATTCCAGGTCCTGCTCGCAACCCCAACAGCAGTGAAGGTCATGGGCAGAGTGCCGTGGAACCATGCTAGCCACTGCAGGAGGGTTCCTGAACTGGCTGAGCAGGAGCGAAAAGGAGGCCTGAGTGACCCAGATGCTGACTAAATCTCAATATTGGTTACCAGATGGTGAAAATAGACTCAGACAACTTGCCTGACTGGCCTCCAAACCCACACGAAGACTATAATGGTGGGTATAAATGGTAGGTTTGATGACATCAGCACAGTTGACATGAAATTAGTTCTAACTTAAAACACTTTAATTTATGGTTGTTTCCTGTTCTGTTATTCTTGATCTATGTATATAGCTTGCTAGCATTAACTTAAGACATTTATGTCTTATAAAACAGCCTTAGAATTATCCCTGTACACTCAATGACTTGTTACAGTAAGTTGAATCTCTGTGGGAACTCTTATCACTGAAACTGTGTACATTTCTTTTCTTTTAGCAATTATTATAATGTAGGATAAAAAGGGGAGAAATGTAAGGAAAATTTAATGGATGAACATTATTATTCTCTGTGTTTCTGTATGTTCAGCTCAAATGGTCTAGTGTAACTGAAAATAATTGTTTTCCACATGCTGTAATCACCTTTCTGTGGCCATGTCTGGTAGATAAGCAGGGTGCCTGAGTTCCTGCAGTTCCCAGAGCATGCCAGGTGCACACTTTAACAAAGCTTCATAGAAAATATTGAGCCAATCATGTACAGATGCAAGCAGTAAGCAAATATCTTCAAAGTATAATAGATGACATTCCTGAGACACAACTCAGAAAACGTGCGCACTATCACTAGAGGTGGTGTTCTGTTTTAATTTTATTTCTTTCCTATCTTATATATATTTTTATGATCAATCATAATAAAAACTGAAAAGACAACTGCTGAGCATTCTGAAGTGTTTATTAGAATTTTCCATTGCACAACAAAAAGAAAATAAAAAGTTTGTTTGTAATAGTCATTCCCCAGAAACAGTTTGTCACCAGTATAAGCCTTCATGATTACACTCAGTACACAGTCCTGTATCATCTTGCTTCACTAACTAACTCTTTTCTTGTGATTTCTTGCACTATTAAAATAGAGCCACAATACTCCTTTGACATTCACCTCAGTAAATGGAAATAGATGAATGGTGCTTGGCGCGAGGCAATTGTTGCTCGGTGCAAGGCAAATGGTGTGAGGCTGTGTTAATGTTAAAGTTGTCAGTTTATGTTTAAAATAGATGAAGACTTGAAATCATCAGTGACAATTTCAGAATTCTAGTTGATTTATTTATTTAACCTTTATATCAGAGATGAAAAAGCAAGAAACAATGCCATTTTATGACTGAGGAAGGGGTGGTGCAATGGTTAGTAGTGTTGCCTCACAGCAAGAAGGTTTTAGGTTTGAACCTCACGGAAGCCTTTCTGTGTGGAGTTTGCATGTTCTCCCCACATCTGCATTGGTTTCATCTGGGTGCTCTGGTTTCCCCTGAGTTCAAAGACATACAGCAATGTTTTAAATAAATAAAAAGGCTTAATAATCACCATTGAAGTAAGATGTATATGGTTCCATTATATCAACTGTATATAAGAATTCAAATGACCCCCACACCCCCCAACTATTCTACATTTTGTAGTGTTACAACCTGAACTGAAATGGAGATAATTGGGATGCTATCCCTCAGAAACCAAAGGTAATTGTCAACATGAGGCTGCCACCACAATAATTCACAGTGGGAATTTTGTCAGTGTGAGGAGTAGTGTTCAATTTTAATCAAACATACACTGTAGGGCTTTACGCTAAAAATAAAAAGCAAATTTTTTTCTTCAAGTTGAATGAATCTACAACATGACTTTTGGCAAATCCCAAATGTAATTTCATATGGCTTGCCACTCTTCCATAAAGTCCAGCATTTTAGATAATCTGGACAATGTTTTTTATTTTATTTTTTTACAACTGTAACAGTTCTCTGACTTTGGGAAACAGAGGAATAGGAAGCAGGCTTCAGAAAAAGTGAGTCCTTTTTATTGTGCACACTTTTCAGTCACTAGTCACAAAACAAACACATGTGTCACAGCTCTCTCTCTCTCTCTTTCTCTCACTCCTGAGTGTCTGAAAGACACACAGAGACACATGTTTATTGACAGTTAATAATTTGGCACAGATGCACCTCATCACAGGTTATCTGCTGGTACAACCTGCCTCCTTGCCATTCACAGTTGACACTCGAGCATGCCCCCACAGCCACATACCCCCACTGCCTGACTCAGGCCAGGGAGCATTCTGGCCTAAAGCTGACTTCGCCCCCAGTGAGAGAGGTAATCTGCCACCACCATATGTGCCCCCAGCCTGTGGACCACCTCAAATTTACAGAGCTGAAGGGCCAGATACCAATGAGTGATCCATTTGTCAGCATCCTTCATGCAGTGGAGCCACCGGAGAGGGCCACGGTTGGAACAGAGGGTGAATGGACATCCCAGCATGTAGTAGTGGAGAGTGAGGACTGCCTACTTTATGGCCAGACACTCCTTCTCTATCGTGCTGTACTTTGACTCTCACATTGAGAGCTTGCAGCTGATATACAGCATTAGACATTCCTCCTCCTCCACCACCTGGGACAAAACAGCCCCCAGCCCTGTGTGTGACACGTTGGTCTGTAAAGCAAAAGAGAGAGAAAAAGCCAGGAGAATGCAATAGCAGGCCCCCACACAAAATTGCCTTGAATTGACCAAAAGCATATTTGCATAGCTCCATCCATTGGACCAGATCTGGCACCTCTTTTTTAGTTAGGTCAGTCAGTGGGCTAATGACATCTGAAAAGTTAGGCATGAACTGCCTATAATCACCAGCCAGCCCCAGGAACTGCCTCACCCCCTTTTTGATCTTTGGTAATGAGCAGGTCACAATTGCTGCAGTCTTATCATTTTGCGGATGCACCTGCCCATGACCCAAGTGGAAGCCCAGATACTATACTTCCACCCGTGCAATAGCACAGATCTTCGGGTTTACTGTGAGCTTAGCGCACCTCAGCAGCCTCAGGACAAAGATATTGTATATGCCGCTCCCAATCATTATTATAAATGATTATATCATCCAAGTAGGCCACCACATACATATTGTGAGGATGGAGAATTGGATCAGTGAGATGCTGAAACATCACTGGAACCCCAAACAACTCGAAAGGAAGGGTGACAAATTGGTGTAAGCCAAACAGTGTGGAAAAGGCTGTTTTCTTGCAGGCTAATGAAGTCAAGAGGATCTATCAATATCCCTTTGTCAAATCCAGTGTTGAGTAAAAGCAAGCCAAGCCTAACCAATCAAGCAGTTCATCAATGCAGAGCATCAGATATGCATCAAATTTAGATATTGTATTGATTTTTCTATAGTCCACACAGAACTGGACTGACCTGTCAGTCTTGGTAACCAAGAATCCCAGGGTGCTCCAGTCGCTGTGCAACTCCTCAATTACTCCCATCTTAAGCATAGCCTGGAGTTCATCCAAAACCACATTTTTTTTGTGTTCGGGGAGCCTTTATTGGTGGCTGTGCACCACTACTCCTGGGAGAGTCCCAATGTAGTATTCTGTGAGGTTAGTGTGATCAGGGAGGGGTGATAACATATCAGAGAATTCCTCCTACAATGTAATTATCTGTTCTCTCTGAGATGGGGAGAGGTGGTCTCCACAGGGGACCAGGTTGAATTGGTCCGCACTTTTTAGACTTACCTCCAGTCCCAACTCCACCCTCTCCAGAACTACCATCGTCAGAGCCTCAGGAAACTCCTCCCTCCATGGTTTCAGGAGACTGAGGTGGTAAATTTGAAATGTGTCACCCATATCTGGATGTTTGACCTCATAGTCAGCCTTGCCAATTCTCCATGTGACCTCAAAGGGCCCTTGCTGCTTGCTGAACAATTTTGAGCTTGAAGTGGGCAGTAAAATGAGGACTTTATCTCCCAGTGCAAATCCCTTAGCCATGGCCCTCTGTTGGACAGGCAAACTTGACATTCTTGGGCCTGGAGCAAATTCTCCTGGGTTATGTGACTCAGGGCATGGAGTTTTGTTCTTGCATCAATAAGGTATTGGATGTCATTTTTACTTTGAAAAGGCCCCTCCTCCCAATTTTTCTTTAATGTTGTTATGACGATGGGGGCATGGCCAAGTTGCAATTTGTGAATGGAGGACAGGGTCAGGAAAGGTAAGTGGCTAAGTCATTACACTGGGCATCAATTAACATGTGTGGGTATGGGTGTTTGTGTTTGTTGCAGGGATGGAGCATAAAAGGAGGGGGAAAGCAGAGAAGAGCTGACTCCCAACCAGAATGCATGTGTGTGTGCGTGCGAGTGAGTGAACTGAAAGGCTATATATACTGTATATTTAAGAATAAAAGTTTGCACGGACTTCAGTTCTCGCCTGCCATGCTTCTGTACTCCACCCATATCAGGGATTCGCTACAGTGCTGCCGAAACTCGGGATGCAAGTACAGAAGGGAATCACCCCATGGAGTCCTCCCCAATTATGGAGCTCATCAATGTCCTCGCTGCTGCCCAGCAGAACCAGCATCAAGCACTGACTTCCCTCTGGAAGGACCAAGAACAATGCCTTGAAGCCTTGATGCTGGCCTAGCGGGAAGATCGCCAGGCGTTCCAGCATTTGCTGGTGTCAGTGGGGGCATCCAACATTACCACCATGGACTCCCCTCATGTCACCCTCATGAAGATGGGCCCGCATGATGAGCCAGAAGCCTTCATCACTCTCTTTGAGCAAACGGCCCAAGCGTAGGGGTGGCTAATCGAGCAGTGCATGGCTCACCTCCTCCCACTCCTGACAGGCGAGGCACAGAAGCTGCCTGCTGACAGCCTGCTCAACGACTCCAACCTCAAGAGGGCCATTTTGCAGTGGGTCGGCCACTCCCTGAAACAACATCACCAGCAGTTCCGGAAGCTGATACTGAAGGAGGTCAGCCGACTGTTTGCATTTGGCCAACAACTCCAGGACGTCTGCCAGCAGTGGCTGAGGGCAGAAGATGGTGATGTGCCAGAGACCACCCCCAATTGGGCCAGAATGAATTGCATACTGGTAAGTGTTCAAGGGGATACATATCATGCTTTGGTGGATTCTGGTTGTAATCAGACCTCAATTCACCAATGCCTGGTGCAAGGTGATGCATTGGGGAAAGCACAAGCAGTGAAAGTGTTACGTGTGCATGGGGATGTTCACAATTATCCCTTAGTGTCTGTCCGTATTCTATTCCAGGGCCAAATGCATAAAGGTGGCGGTTAGTCCTCGTCTCACCCACTCGTTGATTTTGGGTATTGATTGGCCAGGGTTTGAGAAGCTGATGAAATATTTAACATGTAGTGGGTCCTGCACTAGTAGGTCACGGGAAGATCCGGGTGTGGCATTGACTGGAGAAGCTGTCACAGAGCCGTCTACATCAGCACCACATCAGAGTGAGGAGCAGCCCACTCCTCATTCCTCTCTCAGAGATTCCCTTGGGGATTTCCTGTTAGAGCAGTTGCAAGACGAGACTCTGTGGCATGCATTTGACCAAGTGAGAGTAATTGATGGTCAAACTCTTCACCCAAGTGCAGCACCAACCTTCCCTTATTTTGCTATTATTAAAGATTCAGTGTCCTTCATCACTCAGTGCAATCTAACTAGTGAACGAATAACCCAATTGTTAATCCCAAAGAGCCACAGAGAACTCATATTCCATGTGGCTCACTTTAATCACATGACTGGACACTTAGGGCAAGATAAAACACTAGCCCGAATAATGGCCTGGTTCTATTGGCCAGGAATTCACGGGGATGTCCTTCGGTGGTGTGTGGCATGCCGTGAATGCCAATTAGTAAATTCCGTGGCCACTCCAAAAGCCCCTCTGCACCCTCTTCCTCTAATCAAGACCCTGTGTGAGCAAATTGGGATGGATCTTGTCAGGGGGAGAGTCAGCTTCAGGCTGGACAGCTGTTTTATCTCTAGAGGATCTGCCAATATCCATCCATTATCTGTAACCACTTATCCTGTGCAGGGTCATGGGCAAGCTGGAGCCTATCCCAGCTGACAATGGGTGAGAGGCGGAGTACACCCTGGACAAGTCACCAGGATCTGCCAATATCCCTTTGTCAAATCCAGTGTTGAAGAAAGTGATCAGCACCTAATCAATCAAGCAACTCATCAATGCGAGGCATTGGATACACATTAAAATTAAACCACTGCAAAAATTGAAAACTGAATTTGATGAGAAAATTACTTAATACTAGTGAAATTATCTTGTTGCATGGACAAATAATATTACTTGAAAAGGCATCTTAGAATAAGTTGGTTGCTATCTCATCTCATATTATCTCTAGCCGCTTTATCCTGTTCTATAGGGTTGCAGGCAAGCTGGAGCCTATGGGCAAGCTGACCTGTTTGAGCAAGCAGCCAAAGCCTGGGGGTGATCAGTCGAGCAACGCGTGGCGCGTCTACTACCACCGCTGACTGGGGAAGTGCAGCTCGGCGCGCAGCAGCTCCCTGCTGACCATCGGCTTGTCTACGCTGACCTGAATCAAGTCATCCTGCAGCATGTCGGCCACTCTCCAGAGCAACTATACCAATGTTTATGCATGCTGATGCTGAAGGAAGTCGGCTGGCCGATCGCATTTGGCCAACAACTCCGGGACACCTGCCAGCAGTGGCTGAGGGCAGAAGACCGAGACATTGAGGGGATCATTGACCTGGTGACACTGGAACAGTTCATTGGCCAGTTTCCAGAAGGAACGGCGGAGTGGGTCCAGTGCCACCACCCGACATCGCTGGATCAAGCCATCAGGTTTGCGGAGGATCACTTCGTAGCGGTTCCAGTGGCAGGAGGACATTCCACCTCCTCTCTCTTTTTCCCACCCTCCCTCCTTTTCCTGTCCCCACCCTGTTCTCCACCATGGAGGCGGGGGCTGGCTCCCCCCAGCCAACCCACCACACTCATGGTGTTTCCCTCCCATCTGCCCCTTCGATGTCTGTGTCTTCTCTCCCCCCAGGTGAGTGACTCTCCTTTAGCCAGTGCAGAGTTGAAGCCTGAGTTAGCATGCTGGTGCTGCGGGGAGCCTGGGCATCTCCAGGGCCAGTGCTCTGCAATGGAGGTGGGAGCTGTGGTCTGGATCCCGATGTGCCAGAGGCCACCCTTGATTGGGCCGGAGCGTATCATATACTAGTGAGTGTTCAAGGGAATACATATCACACGTTGGTGGATTCCAGCTGTAATCAGACCTCAATCCACCAAAGCCTGGTGCAAGGCGAGGCACAGGGAGAGCATGAGTGGTGTGCACAGGGATGTTCACAATTATCCCTTGGTGTCCATCCACATTCTATTTTAGGGAGAAAATCATAGTATTAAAAGCGGTGGGTAATCCTCGTCTCACCCACCCACTGATTTTGGGGACTGATTGGCCATGATTCAGAGGGTTAATGGAACACATAGTAAGGGGTGGGTCCTGCGATAGTGTGTCACAGAGGGATCCCGGTGTGGCATTGACTGGGGAAGCTGTCACAGAGCCGTCTACATCAGCACCGTGTCAGAGCAATACGAGGAGTGAGGAGCAGTTTGCCCCTTCACCCTCTCTCAGGGATTCCCTTCAGAATTTCCCCTTCAGAACAGTCATAAGACGAGACTCTGTATCATGCGTTTGACCAAGTGAGAGTAATTTATGGTCAAACTCTCCAGCCAAATGTGACACCTTCCTTCCCATACTTTGCTATAATTAAGGATAGGCTGTATCGAGTGATTCAGGACTCTGAAACCGGTGAACAGTTAACACAGTTGTTAATCCCTATGTGCCATAGGGAACTTGTGTTCCACGTGGCTCACTTTAATCCCATGGCTGGACACATAGGGCAGGATAAAACACAAGCCCAAATAATGACCTGGTTCTGTTGGCCAGGGATTCAAAGGCATGCTCATCGGTGGTATGCTGCATGCCGTGAATGCCAATTAGTAAATCTAATCAAAACCACTCCAAAAGCACCTTTGCGCCTGCTCCCCCTAATCGAGGCCCCCTTCAAGAGAATTGGTATGGATCTCGTCAGACCATTAGATTGGTTGGTATGAGGATATTGCTTTATTTTAGTTCTGGTGGACTATGCAATGCGATATCTGGAAGCGGTGCCTCTTCGCAATATTTTAGCACATGGTATTGCAGAGGTGCTCTTCCATGTTATCTCCTGGGTCAGTATTCCCAAAAAAATCCTGACTGACCAAGGCACTATGTTTATGTTGTGCACACTGCATGAACTGTATGGGTCATTAGGGATTAAATCTATTCACACCAGTGTCTATCACCCACAAACAGATGGCTTAGAGGAATGATTCAATCAAACACTCAAAATCTAATTTGGAAGTTTGTAAGCGAAGATGCATGTAACTGGGGTAAATGGCTCGAGCCCCTGTTATTCGCAGTACGAGAGATCCCGCAAGCCTCCACGGGATTTTCACCATTTGAATTATTATATGGGCAAAAGCCGCGTGGCATTTAGGTGTGCTGTGGGAAAATTGGGAGGAGGGACCTTCAATGGCTAAAAACAAAATTCAGTATGTTCTTGACCTGTGCACAAAACTCCACAACCTCACGCACTTAACCCAGGAGAATTTATGGCAGGCACAAGAACATCAAGCCCAGCTGTACAACAGGGGTGTGCGTCTTAGAGAATTCACCCCAGGATATAAAGTGCTTGTATTATTGCCCACTTCAAGCTCCAAATTAGTTGCCAAGTGGCAAGGGCCCTTTGAGGTCACATGGTGAATCGGGGATGTCGACTATGAGGTGAAGCGAATGGATAGGGGAGGGGAAATGCAAATATACCACCTCAACCTGTTGAAACATTGGAATGAGGGGGTCCCTATGGCATTGGTATTCCCGGAGAAGGTGGAGCTGGGACTGGAGGTTAAAAAAAAAAAAAACTACTCAGACCACTCTGGTTCCCTGTGGAGACCACCTCTCACCGACCCAATTCACAGAGGTTACCAGGTTGCAAAAGGAATTTTACAACGTGTTTTCAACCCTTCCTGGTCGCACCTACCTCATCAAACACCACATTGAAATGCCCCCAGGGTGATGGTGCATAGCCACCCTTATTGCTTACCCGAACACAAGAAAAAAGTGGTTCAGGATGAACTCAATGCCATGCTCGAAATAGGTATAATCAAGGTGTCCCACAGTGATTGGAGCAGTCCGGTGGTCCTGGTTCTCAAGGCCAACAGGTTGAGCACTGCTATGTTCCAGTGGCTCATGGACAAGATCCTCCACCCCCATGCCGTGGCTTACCTTGATGACATTACTATGTTAAGCAACAATTGGTCGCAGCACCTAGAACACCTTAGGGCCATCCTAGAGTCACTGAGGTGGGTGGGCCTCACAGCTAATCCAAAAAAGTGTGTAATTGGGCAGGTGGAAGTACCGTATCTGGGTTTCCACTTGGGTCACGGGCAGGTGTGCCCCAAATTGACAAGACTGCAGCGACTGTGGCCTGCCCGAGGCCCAAGACCAATAAGGGGGTGAGACAGTTCTTGGGGCTGGCTGGATATTATTTCAGGTTTATACCTAATTATTCAGACGTCACCAGCCTGCTGACTGATCTTACTAAAAAGGGGGCACCAGATCCGGTCCAGTGGACGAAGCAGTGCCAACAGGCATTCACCAAGGGAGCATTTCTGCTCCCTGACAGCTATACCCTTCTCCTTCTCCTCAACCTGCTCCTTTTCTTCTAGGATGTCATCCAACTGCCCATTGTCCTTCTTGAACTCCTCCAGCTGAGCATTTGCTTCATCCAATAGGTCTCCTCAATGGAGCAATGTGGGAGTTGGGGTCTGGATGGTAGCGGGTCAACAATGTCCATTATTTCTCCCCAACTGAGTGATCCAAGATTTGGGGATGTGGACCGCTCAGAACCCTCAACATCCAGGCTTCCTCCACAAGGGAATAATGTTGGAGTTGGGGGTCTAGATGGGAGTGGGTCAACAACATCCTTTATTTTGCCCCACATCAGTGCCTTTGGACTTGGGGGTCTTGAGGACAAAGGCACTTCAATGTCCACAATTTCAGGTGGCAGAATGATTGAGGCTCAGGTTTTGACTCAGCTGGTGCTGATGGTACTGGTAACAAACTGCAGGACAAGGAGATAAAATGGAACTTTAAGACAGAGAAAACATTGCAAGATTAAAGAATGTGCAAAAGAATCTCATCTCCTCTCATTATCTCTAGCCGCTTTATCCTTCTACAGGGTCGCAGGCAAGCTGGAGCCTATCCCAGCT
>JAODXR010000010.1:1045027-1056133 GCA_028877395.1 Cathorops festae
GACATTCTATTCAAAGACAAAGGAACTAAAACCTGTGGATGCGGCCGAAACTGTGAGGCGCCTAATCCTTTCAGTCATTTCATAGGATTCTGTGTTCTGTTAACAAAACCTACAATATTTAAAAATCTGTATTTCATGGTGCATCAAACCCTGCAGTTATTTATCAATAATTCAACTCTTCATACCTTTTTTCCCTCTAGTTTATTCAAATCTCCAGGTTGCCATGAGAACATTCAGCAGATGGGTTTGGGTGGAAATATGTAAGTTCAGCAGGCATGCTTTTAACTAGCAATGGGCATAGGTGGATTTAGGTGGTGGATTTTTGGTGGAAATGCTTCATGAGATGGGCCTGGGCCTAGTTGGTGGGTTTTTAAGTGGTCATGGGTTCAGTGGGTAAGTATCAGTTGAGCAAAGTTCAGTAGGTGGATCTCAACTTGTGGATAGGTTTAGTATGTGGACATGGGTTCATTGGGTGAATTTTAGGTTGCTGTCGGTGCATCTCAGATTGTGACTGGTGGCTTTCAGGTGAGCACAGATTCAGTGGTTGTACACTATATAGATAAAAGTTTGTGGACACCTCATCCAGAAGTGTTTTTGAACATCTCATTCCAGATTTAGTCCCTCTTTTACTGTTATAATAACCTCCATTCTTCTGAGAAGGCTTTCCACTATTTCCCCATTGTGGGATAATAAAGGTCTTCTTATCTTACTAGATTTTGGAGTGTGATTTTAGGATTTTTTTTCCATTCAGCCAAAAGACAATTAATGAGATCAGGCACTGATGTTGGGTGAGAAGATCTGGGGTGCAGTCAGAGTTCTAGTTCATCCCAAAGTTCTTCAGTGGGATTGAGTTCAGGGCTCCATGCAGGCCTCTGGAGTTCGTTCACTCCAACCTTGGCAAACCATGTCTTCACTAATATGCTGGAACAGGTTTGGGCCTTTTAGTTCCAGTTAAGGAAATGTGTAATGCTACAGCATGCAAAGACATTCTATACAATTGTATGCTTCCAACTTTGTGGCATCAGCTCAGGGAAGTCCTCCATATGGCTGTGATGGTCAGGTGTCCACAAACGTTTTACCATATAGTGTGTTTGCCATGGATGTCCTTGCTTTTCAGGTGGACGTGGATTACAGATGGGTGCGAGTATGGGTATATTGGCTGGATTTTGAGAATTGATGGGCATGGGTTCAGTGGGTGGATTTGGATGGATTAGGGTGGGGTTGGTAAATGGATTCCAGGTGCTTATGGATGGGTTTAGTGTGTGGGTTTCACGTGGATGGTCATGGATTGGTTCACCTGAATTGGGCCATTTGAGATTCAGCTCCAGGCTCTACTCACTTTTTCAAGGGTTCTTTGAATGGGTAATGGTTCTAGTTTTCTAAATGATTTTTTACTGAGAATATGTGGTGGTAGATGGAGCTTTTATTTCTAAGAGAGTTGGAACAATTACCTTACATAAGGGATGAAAGGTGCTTTGTACACCCTATGAAGTGCACTAAGCACACAATTTATAGCATGCTAAATGTCCACACTTTTAAGCAGTGTCTAAAAAACATGCCATTATGCTGGTTTTGATTTTATTTTATTTGTTTTTTTTACTGATTCTGGTAACACATTGTGGATGTTCATCAGTTCAAAAATTACTGTGTGTAATGAAATAGTAAACAGTTTGCTACTTTATCTGAAACACATTACATACAGTAGCATCTCTCTAATTAGCTCCTCATGCTGAGGCAGTGTAATGGTCAGCTCAGTGAGTTACTCTGCTGTATGAGTCAGGACATGGCTGTATTGAGAGAAGCACTGAGTAAGTGCTGTTTATGCTAGGGATATTTGATGCACCTGGAATTTCTGCATCCTCCTGGGGCTGTAAGAATATTGACTCCAATTACAATTGCAGGAGTCAAGACTGAGGAAATATGCAACAATACCGCAGGTTTCAACAACGTAACAGCAAGCAATTTCATCTCAGAAACAGCTTTATTACATTGCACTGCTTACATAATCACATCTTAATTGTTTACTGAATGTAATTATTCTGCGCTCTGTTGTGGTGCTTAATGAAGAATTTAATAAGAAAGATGACAGCATGCTCAGAGAGGCTGAAGACTAGCCACTGTGGAATTCCATTACGCTAATCAGACGCATTCTGAAGTGGTTTCTTCAATCAAGTTTCAAATTATAACCACCAGACATCAATATTCTTTTTCTAGACAGACTATCGTCATGGTAACAACATTTTGGACAAACTAGGTATGTCAGTATCATAGATCACCATGGACCTCCACATGCTGAAACTTTTCATTTATATTACATCTATCAGCATCTGTTTGTCTGTGAAAGGTTGTCTGTCTTTATGGATGTACACCTCTGGAAAAAATAAAGACACCACTGCAAAATTATCAGCTTCTCTGCTTTTACTATTTACAGTGTCTTGCAAAAGTATTCATCTCTTTTGGTTTTTGTCCTGTTTTATTGAATTACAAGATGGAATTAAAATGGATTTTGGGGGGGTTACCACCATTTGATTTACACAGCATGCCTACCATTTTAAAGGTGCAAATTGTTGTTTTAATGTGACGCAAATAATAATTAGGATGAAAAAAAAAAAACAGACATCTGGAGTGTGCATAGGTATTCATCCCCTTTCGTATGATACCCCTAAATAAGAGCTGGTCCGACCAATTCACTTCATAGGTCACATAATTATTTCATTAAGATCCACCTGTGTGCAATCAAAGTGTCACATGATCTGTCACATGACATCTGTATGAATCAACCTGTTTTGTAAGGACCCTGACTCTGCAACACGACTAAGCAAGCAACATGAAAGCCAAGGAGCACTTCAAACAGATCAGAGACAAAGTTGTAGAGAAGTATAGATCAGGGTTGGGTTATAAAAAATATCCCAAACTTTAAAAATCTCACAGCGCACCATTAAATATATTATAGCAAAATGGAAAGAATATGTCCACTACAAACCTGACAAGAGAAGGCCGCTCACCAAAACTCACAGACCAGGCAAGAAGGGCATTAATCAGAGATGTAACAAAAAAAAAACAAAGATAACACTGAAGGAGCTGCAAAGATCTACAGTGGAGATGGGAGTATCTGTCCTGAGGAACATTTGGAGTTTGCCCAACAGCATGTGGCAAACTCCCCAAACACATGGAAGAAGATTGCCTGGTCAAATGAGACTAAAATTGATCATTTTGGCCGTCATGGGAAATGCCATGTGTGTCAGAACACCATTCCTACAATAAAACATGGTGGCGGCAGCACCATCATCTGCAGGGACAAGAAAGCTGGTCAGGACTGAAGGAAAGATGGATGGCGCTAAGTACAGGGCAATTCTGGAGGAAAACCTATTTGAGTCAGCCAGAGGTTTAAGACTGGGACAAAAATTCACATTCCAGCAGAACAATAACCCTAAACATACTGCGAAAGCTACACTGGAGTGGTTTAAAGGAAAACATTTAAATGTCTTGGAATGGCCTAATCAAAGGGTTTATAAGGGTCAGTATAAAATAAATATTAGCATGCAAGGGTCAAAGGTCACAAGTGTACAATCTGTAAAATAAATTTGTTGATAGAATTTATTTTTATATCTGTTTTGTACAATAATGCAAATGTACAAGATTGTAATTTTATAAAATGTAATTCAGAATTTTGCCTGGTTTCATTGTAACAGTTCATGGGATTGGAGCTATGCAGATGAATACAAGATAGCTGAGGGGGTAGTGCTCAAACAAACAACTTCCAAATGTTTGAATTACAAGTTTTCTAAACATTCTTTAGAAGCTATAGATTTATGAACTTGATTTTGTATGTAGAATTGACTTGTGATTACTCTTTAGAGAAAATGAAGTTTGAGCTAAATATTCTAAATATTCCCGAGGGGTCACCATAATCATTTCAGGAAGTGGCATCTAGCCATATAAATACACCTTGCTGTACCTTATTGCTCATGTTTATTTCCAATAAAACTTTGCTTGATTATTGTTTTCAGAGTTGAAACCATTCCAGTGGAACTTGTTTACACTACAGTGATGTTTTCCTTAAAATCAAATGCATAATAAGTTTTGATTCTCATGAATAAACATACAAATAGTTTATTTTTGCATTGCACTTTACTTTTAATGAATTTAAAACCGACTAAACTTCTTTTCTCCTTGTGTCTTTAATTTGGACATAAGCCCAATCCAGATTTTTGACGCGTTATCTGCACACATCTGGACCACACATTTCAGCCTCTCACACTCTTTTGACTTCAGCTACATTTGCGGGCTGCTTCCTCTCATGCTGTCAAAATATTTATAGAAACCCATTTTAGCATTTTTATTGTCATGCAAAAACTGTAAGATGGAGGGGGTGTGGATCATAATGAGGTTCAGTTACTCAAAAGTTAGTTGTTCGTTGTAAAACATTCAATATGAAAAACTTTAGCATAAAATCTAAGAAGGATTTGTCTAGAGTGCCTGGCTAATTGGACTTAAAAGCAATGCAACACTTCTTTTGCTAATTTAAATCACATTTTTTAAGCTAAATTAACTTAAAGGCAAATAAATCCAGCTTAATTAGCATACTGATTTAGCTCTATTTTTGACAATGGGAGTACTAATTTAAGTGGCCAAATAGATAGAAATGGCATAATTTTTGCTTTTTTTTGAAATACAAAAAAAGGTCATCACCAAAGGGTATTCTAGGCTATGTCTGAGGTGTAAATTAAATTGCTAAATTATATTATTAAATTATATTTTATCAAGATATGGTATGGTACTGAGGTTCAAAGTACTAAGGGGCAGGTGCCAAAGCTATGAAACATCTTTTAATAATTTTTATATTTTGCAGCTTTGGTTCAGATCTTTATGCACAGGAATGGAGGTTTCAAAAGGAAACCCAAGCAGATGAGGGTTTTGGCTCTATTTTAAAGACTGAATAGTGGCTCGCTAGCAGTCTTGAGTTACTAATGCTAACCTTCACCTTCCATTGTCCTCACTGGGCGTTTACATTTAGCAGATTATGCAAACACCCTACAACTGAACCTTTCATGTTATTCAGGCAATACTTTTGTGTCTGCTTATTAATCTTCAACATTGTTCTGTGTTTGTTAGGACTTGCAAACACACATGCCTTTGAAATATGCATGAAAATAAAAGACCTGTTGAGCTTGGTACGAGTTATAATGATTAGTTTTGAGGCCATGACCATTTTTGGACAAGAATGCTAGCCAAATTGCGTGATCTGGACTCTGTAAAAATAACCATGTACCTAATCCAGTGCTAATTATTCCTGTTTTTGCATGTCCTTGGATCAGCACCATATGGAAAAATGTGATGCATATTTTTTTATTTATTTAACATCTGCTCACTGGGAAGTGGTGTTTACATGATGAACTGGATTGAAGCTCATTTGCAGCAGCTGAAACGTTACACTTTCTTTGATCAGATATATGACAATTGACCATATCAGACTGGAGCATAGAGTGAAATACCAAACCATCAACAAATAAAAACCTACTTCTGATTTAGGATACTAGTCACAGAGGTGCAAAAGAGATATTTGCTTCTTAAGATCTAGTTTTACCCAAGCTTGTGTTTTTTTTTTCCCAGCTAAGATTTCTGGTGAAGGCTGTGTGTATCTTCATATCCATACATTACAATTTTACCAGACCTCCACTACAAATACTGAGCATATGAACAACATCTTTGAAGAAAATAAAAAAAATAATAGTCTGCCACAAATAAATGACAAATGAATGTAAGATAATGAAAAGCACCAAAGGAATGCTTCAGATTAGGTTAAAATTTCAATTTCATGCAGCAATTGACAGTCAAACTTATTACAAATCAAAGATAAAAGTGTTGCATTTATTTTTGGGTTAATATCTCCTGTTAAAGGATGCACAATAACTTGAGTGACATGTCTCTTTATTCAAGGTGATGCTGAATTCTAAAATCTATAATGCTTGGAGCAAAAATGCAAAACACAAAGGAATGCAAAACTGAAAGCTCTTGAAAGGGAAAAAAATGTATGTGTGCAAAATGTTCTCCTTATGGGTTTGTTTGGAACTAAACTGGGAGCTAAATTGGGAGCAATAAGATTCTGTTTCAGAACTGTTCTCTGAATAAATGTCCCAGTTAGTTAAACCTTTTGGTGCGACCAATTACTTCTTATATTACAGAATATAAGATATAATGTCCAAGTTGCAGAAATATTCACATGTTTTAGCCATAAATGTTTTTTGTCTTGCTTTCACAACCAACCTTTTTCATGACACTGAGCACCAGACAACTAATGGCAACACTGCAAGTCTTTCAGGCAAAGAGTGAAAGAGTGACATTGGAACAGTGCAGCAGGAAGAGGAAATGCCGCTGAAGGCCATTAGAGTGATTGGGAGTGACAGCGCCCCAACACTCATTAGCACCTAGCTCCTACCAGCGATGCCGATACGCCAAGTGATGTGACATCAGCTGTCTAGAACTGACATGTGGAGACGTGACATATTCTTTTATTTTGAAAATGGAAAGATGTTGATTGGGATCAGCTGTCTGCCAGGGAACCCAGTGATGTGTTTACGATCTGAAGGTTTGCAGTCACAATGTAGTCAACCAAGCCCAAAGCACAGGCCTGGTACAATACTTGCCCAATACAAGGCTAGTACCAGACCTTGTGTAATCTAATAACATGTTCACTATCCAGTCCAGTACCCAACACCTAGAGCTGTCCAGTACTTAACACCAATTCTGGTCCAGTACCCAATACAAAATTCTGTCCAGTAACTAACACCCAGTCCTGTCCTGTCTAGCATCCACTCCAGTGCAAAATGCCCAGTCCAGTACCCAACATCCAGTCCAGATTGTTCTGATAGTAAGTTTGCTACCCAATCCCATACCCAACACTCAGACAGGTTCAAAATATCCAGTCCTGTCCTGCATGAAACACCAAGTCCAATGCGGTCTAGTATCCAACACCTGGTCAAGTCCAGTCTATTGCAGTACCAAGCACCCAGTCCAATTTAGTCTAATATCTAAGATGTATATTAAAAAAAAGAAAATAAAATAATCAATAATATTTAATTATGAGCACTCTGGACTTTTAAAACAAGTACAAGATGGAGTCCAATCCAGTACCCAACAAGCAGTAGAATCAAATACAATAACTAATCCAGTATGCACTACAGTCTAGAAACCAGTGGCTGATGGGAGCCTTTCTGTGTGGAGTTTGCATGTTCTCCCCGTGTCTGCATGGGTTTTCTCCTGGTGCTCTGGTTTCCTCCCACAGTCCAAAGACATATGGATTAGGTCGACTGGCTACTCTAAATTGCCCATAAGTGTGTATGTGTACCTGCCACCAGATGAGGGTTTGGGTCCCTCTGGTGTGCTATAATCACCCAAGAGAATTCAGGGAAACTAGTTGATAGCTTCCTGGATCACCGACCCTCAACTATGAGTACTGCAACAGACAGACAGACTGCAGTCTAGACCTAGTCAACTAAGTACCTAACACAAATACAGTCTAGTGCCCAGTCTCCAGCATATCATCCAATCCAGAGGTAATTGTGTACAGTCCAGACCGGAATCAGTCTACTAGCTATTCGAGTTCATACTCAGTCAAGTATCCAGACATTTCCCCAGGCCAGTCAAGTACTCAGACTGGTCCAGTGTACAGACCCAGTTCAACCAAATACCCAGTCCATTGGAGCCTAGGCCTCAGGCCAATCCACAGCCAAGTAGCCATTCAGGTGTTACTACTCAGTCAGTCGAGTTCAGTGTCTGGCAGCTAGTGTAGGTCTAGTCAAGTACCAGTCCATTCTAGTGCACAGACTCTGGCGAGTACAGTTTAGTATATTTAATAAAAGTGGTCTTACAATGGCATTGTAGCCATGAGTGTAACCTTAAAGTGCATATTCTGGACCAATTTCATTTTTTTTTTACATGAAAGTATATCCCTTTACACACTCATCCAGAAGGGTAATTTTGCACAAGGCCATCTGTCTACAGCAGAAAAAAATAAACATGTTTGGAAAAATCCCAAAGGAGGCTGGAGCCAGATTCATGATGTTACCTGCGGAAGCGCCAGCAGGCTGCGCGAGCTTGCACAGTTTCGGTGCACAGCCTGTGTAGACCAAGCACTCCCATTTCTCTCTCATTGTCTGGTCTTTTGGGAAATGATGAGTACTAATCACATCAAGATTGGTGCTGCTACACCCTCCTACAATACATCTGTTAACCATTTTAATAATTACATGATAACGTTGAAAAAATTCGCAGAAAACCACCAGGTCGTTTTCTCATAAACAAACCAGCACTGATGTAGAGGGAGGTGTCCCGCACGCAACGTCACAAAAATCACTGTTTCCCAGGAAATCCAAACGGCAATTTTTTTCAGAGGCGGACCAATTCACCTCAAATGGCTTGATTTCAACTGAATTTCTGGTATTGCGCAAGGTAAAAAAAAAATTGCACAAAATGAAAAATGTGTGACAGATATTTGACCAAAGTTTAATATAAAATAGAATTACATTGAACTTGCTCTTGAATTTACCTGCAATATGCAGTTTAAGCACAACCATGTTGATTTAGTCCAACCAGTCTCCTCAGGGCCACACCCACCCAAAGAACTGCCCATACAACTTTCAATGATAAAAGTAACAGTTTAAATTGTGGGTAGTTATGAATAATCAGCCTTGTTCCACATTTAATTATTTAGAGTAGTCAGCTGGGATAGGCTCCAGCTTGCCTGCGACCCTGTAGAACAGGATAAAGCGGTGAGAGATAATGAGATGAGATGAGAGTTGTATTTATGATTACTTCTTACTAATTCAGAACATTAAATCATTATTTAAGTGGATGTGGCTTGAAGAGATGCTTTTAGTGATGACTCTCTGATTCTCCACACACATTATTACGCATGTATGTAACGTTAGCCTTCAACCAAACCAGACAGACACACACATATATACAAGAGTTAGTCATGCTCTGCCTTCCTACTCCTCTCAAAATCATTGGTGCTGCAAATGTGACTTTTCCCGCTTGAATAAGTACAAAATACTCCAGGGCTTGTTCAATTAGAAAAGAGTGAAAGGGGAAAAGGAATTTTAAAAAAGAATGAGAAATACACCCTCCACTGCACACTAATCTCCACAGTGCTTGTTAAAATGTTTGTGCCCTCACTTTTGGACAAGTTTGTCTTTAAATGTTATAAAGAAACAAGCTGAAGAAGTCATCAAGGCTAATTCAGTGTTTCAGATTGATAGCAGCACTCAGGGGTGGACCAATATGACAACATATTGTGTTTACCAGCTCCATCTGCCACACAGGTTTACAATTACTGACTACAGTCCATCTTTTATTCTGCACAAAATATTGGCCCCACTCAACCCAATGGATAGAGTGCATCATAAGCAGATATTGATTGTGTACCAATCAAAAGGGAATATATGTAGTTAAACAGCATGCTGGAGTTCCTAAACCCTCAGGACTTAAAAAAAAAGGATAGATAGATAGATAGATAGATAGATAGATAGATAGATAGATAGAGTTCTTTGCTTACATTTTGTACTAAAAGTTAAGAAAAGAGAAATAAAGTAAGGAAGAAGAAAACAATGAAAATATATATTTGACAAAGTTAAAGGAAACAGAAATCAGGGGTGAGATGAAAAGGGAAAAAAAGAATGAAACAATTAACAAAATAGAAAAAAAACAGGATAAAAAATAAATTTGATAATTAATAAATATAAAATATGTATAAAATATAGTTGTGTTCAGAAATTTACATTCAGGGGCATTCATATGGGAGTACTGGATTTTCAATGGTTTCCTCAAGCTGTTCTTTTTCTGTGGCAGAATGGCTGTACTACAGTACATGCATCTTTAAAATAAAAAAATTGGTTCACCAGCTTCAATTTATTTTGGGTTTTCTGAAATCAACACAGGGTCACTGATTTAAAACAACTCAGGAATCTCTCTTGGGGCCATTTCTAAACAACTACAGATTCCAAGATGATCGGTTCAAAAACTGTATGTAAATACAAGTTAGTGAGAGATGTATCCACTTTACCAAGCCACTTTGCTGGATGAAGACACAAAATATCGTCCTCGATTCAGAGGAAATTTTTTTTTAGGATGGCCAGGAATAACCCAGAAACCACCAAGGCACATGAACTGGTAGCTGCTGTACACTGTCCACAATCAAGTGAGCTTTGCATCACCCTGGACTGAGAGACTGCCATCCCAGAAAGAAGCCCCTGCTCCAAAATTGACATCTTCAACCTCAACTAAAATTTGCAGCTGAAGACAAAGAAAACACCTTCTGGAGGAAGGTTTTCTGGTCAGATGAGGCAAAGATTGAGTTGTTTAGTTACAATGATCAGAGGTACAGAGGAACACTGGACTAACAGTTTAGCATGATGGTAGCATCATGCTCTGGGGCTGTTTTGCTGTCAGTGGAACTGGTGCATTACACAAAGTGGATGTAATTATCAAGGGGGAGGACTACCTCAGAATTATTCAGCATAAACGTAAGCCATCAGAAACTTGGACACAAATGGGTGTTCAAACAGGACAAAGACCCCAAACATACATCAAAGCTAGTTGTGGAATGAATAAAAGCAGGCTAACATTAAACTTAAAACAAGTCCTGACCTCAACCGTATTGAAATTATGTGGGCTGTGCTTAAAAGTCAGGTTCATGCCAGGAAACACATTTATTTGAACTACCAATTCTTCCAGAAGCTTCTTGATGGCTACTAAAAGCATCTGGTTAAGGTGAAACTTGCAAAAGGGTCATTTAACCAAATATTAGGTGTGCTGTATGTACATTTTTGATCCTGTGTGTATAATATTGACCCTGTGTTGATGTCAGAAAACCCAAAAGAAATGAAAACTTCAAATTATTTTTTGTTTTGTTTTAATTGAAGATGTATATTGTGCAATGGGTGGCACGGTGGTGTAGTGGTTAGCGCTGTCGCCTCACAGCAAGAAGGTCTGGGTTTGAGCCCCATGGCTGCAAGGGCCTTTCTGTGCAGAGTTTGCATGTTCTCCCCATGAGTTTCCTCTGGGTGCTCCGGTTTCCCCCACAGTCCAAAGACATGCAGGTTAGGT
>JAODXR010000010.1:1606538-1618663 GCA_028877395.1 Cathorops festae
TATATATATTGTGTGTGTGTGTGTGTGTGCGACAAAAAGTCGTGTGTGGATGTGCTTTGAGATCTCTCTCTCTCTCTCTCCCTCTGTGTGTGTGTGTGTGTGTATTTGCGTGCGTCGGCGAGTGTCTCCGGTCTCAGAGAGAGAGAAAGAAAGAAGGTGGATGGGATGTTGATTTGCATGAATCATGAGATCTCACAAGAAACGCTGTATTCCGGGATTATTATTTCCAAACCTCGGATAATTTAGTCTAATATAGTGTCAACAAGATGAATGATACAATAATCGATGGGGCTGAAATGGAGAGATATGGAACTGCAAAGAGTTTTTCGATTTCACGATCATCGTTTTTTTCCCCCCACAGAAATGCATGGGGCACCATCAGATTTATATACACGCGCGCACGCACACGCATGCTGAAGGTTTGGGTCTATTTAAACCGAATTAAACTCGTTAACCGGCGTTCGAAAACAGGAGAACAGGAGTGATCGGATATGGGGTGAGTAGATAAAGCTTATTAGACACTCGGTTACTATGATCATAACCTGAAGCTCGCGGGTTCTACCATGTACATATTTATGCATAAACAATGGCTAATATTCAGAGTGCATGCTCCTATCACCAGCCGTGCATGTTCAGTATTCTCAGTCAAGGCAGTTGCTCTTTTCAGGCAAATTTCCAAGCAGTTGTGGTGTTGCTACTTATCATTTAAACAAATAAATATCGAAAAATGTTCTTCATGTGTTCCTGCTGTACCCTGTATTCATAATTCTCTCCTTCGAGGTTGTTTTGTGCACTAGAATATTGGGTACGTCCTCTGTGTTTTATTAATTAATGCATGGGGCTCAAATAAATGCATTTCTTATTAAAGATTTGGGTGAATTATTTATTTTTCCATTCTTTAATGTGAATATCGAACATTAGCGTGTTTAATGTTTCACAAGAAAATCCCCTCAGTATGTCTGTTATCGTGTCTTAAAGATCCTTTTACCCATTTTCTATTTATTCCAAAAAGTTTGATTGCCCTTTTTCTGCCTTTTCCAGATGACACCGCAGTCTGCAGCGGCACTACAGTGAACGGCGCCATTCAATTTGATGAAAATGCGTGTCTGGATACTGATGCTAATCTTGCTGCTTGCCGCTTCTCTGAGCCTGTGTGAAATGTATGACAATTATGGGGAGATCTGTAGGAATTTGTGCACTTGTGAAGAAAAAGAGGGTATCCTGACGGTCAGCTGTGAGAACCGGGGCATCGTAAAACTGTCAGAAATCAACCCGGTTCACTTCCCTACGTATCACCTTCTACTGACAGGAAACCTGCTGAAAAAATTGTCTGTCAATGATTTTATCAACTATACTGGAGTCACCATTTTGCATTTAGGTAACAATGACATATCTGAAGTTGAGACTGGGGCTTTTAATGGACTCCAGGGATTAAGGAGGTTGCATCTAAACAACAACAAAATAGATGTTCTTAGGGATGATACCTTTACTGGATTAGAAAACCTGGAATACCTTCAGATTGATTATAATTTTATTAGCATTATTGAACCCAGTGCTCTCAGTAGGCTCCACCGCCTGACTGTGCTAATTTTGAATGACAACCTCTTGTCATCTCTGCCTACCAATATTTTCCGAAATGTGCCCTTGACCCACTTGGATCTCAGGGGCAACCGCTTGAAAATGTTCCCTTACATTGGTCTTTTGGAGCACATGGATAAAGTGGTGGAATTACAGTTAGAGGAGAATCCATGGAATTGTTCCTGCGAACTTATCGCGTTAAAAGCTTGGTTAGAAAGCATTGCCTACACGGCACTAGTTGGTGAGGTGGTCTGTGAGACTCCATTCCGGCTCCATGGCCGTGATCTTGATGAAGTCTCCAAGCAGGAGCTATGCCCTCGGAGGGCCATTTCGGAATATGAGATGCGTCCGCCACCACCTCTCAGCACGAATGGATATTTCCAGACGACGCCAGCAGCAGTGACTTCCTCAGCCACATCCTCAGCAGTGCTGAGGTCCTCATCCCGACCTACTAAGGGCACTCGGCAGTCCAACAAGACCAAGTCAAAGCCCACTTCTCGCATCCCAGGCAATCCCTACAACTATGGGCCAATTATAGCTTTTCAGACCAAATCTCCTGTGCCTTTGGATTGCCCTACAACATGTACGTGCAACCTTCAGATCTCTGATCTTGGGCTCAATGTCAATTGCCAGGAACGGAAAATTGAGAGCATATCAGATCTAAAGCCCAAGCCGTATAATCCCAAAAAGATGTACCTCACTGGGAACTATATCCCTGTCGTGCGCCGATCGGATTTTGTTGAGGCAGAAGGATTGGATTTGTTGCACTTGGGAAACAATCGGATAGCACTCATACATGATAGGGCATTTGGGGATTTGATTAACCTGCGCAGGTTGTACTTGAATGGAAATTTGATTGACAGGCTCACTGCAGATATGTTCTTTGGGCTCCAGAACCTGCAGTATCTGTATTTAGAGTACAACAAAATCCAGGAGGTTGTTGCAGGTACCTTCCGTTTTGTGCCAAACCTTCAGCTGCTTTTCCTAAACAACAATCTTCTAAAAACCTTGCCAGGAGGCATCTTTTCTAGTATGTCACTCTCAAGGCTAAATCTACGCAACAACCACTTTCAAAACCTGCCTGTGAGTGGAGTTCTAGATCAGCTCAAGGCTTTGGTGCAAGTTGATCTCTTTGAAAACCCTTGGGATTGCATGTGTGATGTGGTTGGCATGAAAATATGGCTGGAGCAGCTCAACTCTGGCACTGTAGTTAATGACATCATATGTGCAACTCCAAAGAGACTTGCAGGGCAAGACATGCGCAGCATCCTTTCTGAACAACTGTGTCCTGATTATTCGGATATTGTTGTATCTACGATAGCTTTGTCGGAAACAACTTTGGAAGGAAAGGTAATCACCACAGAGACCCCCTTGGGCTTCAACACTCCTTCAAGCACTGTTCCATTGTCAGTGCTTATCCTTAGCCTCCTCCTAGTCTTCATAATATCCGTTTTTGTGGCTGCTGGGCTGTTTGTGGTAGTCATGAAACGGCGAAAAAAATCACAAAGTGACCGCACCAGCACCAACAACTCGGACGTAAGCTCCTTTAACCTTCAGTATAGTCTTTATAGCAATCGGTCAGTACCCAAAGTCAAACCCCCTGCAGGCCATGTCTACGAGTACATCCCCCATCCTCTTGGGCCTATGTGCAAAAACCCCATTTATAGATCCAGAGAAGGAACTGCTGTGGAGGATTATCCTGATCTGCATGAGCTCAAGGTTAGCTACAGAAATACCAATGAGGAAGAGCGGGATCCCACGTCAAGGAGCCCTACATACACTGTTAGCACTATTGAACCTCGGGAGGAGCCTTCGACAGCTCAGGATGCTGAGCATTTCTTCCGGAGGATCTTAGAGCCAGATAAAACTCCAAATAGTGCTGGAAATAGGTATGATTACAAGTATCCCAGTCCTGGATCTTACACATACAACCCAAATTTCGATGTACGGCGGCAATTCTTGCATCCTGAGGGAATTAGAGAAACTATGCTCTATAGCTCAGCTCCAAGTACTGTCTACGTGGAGCCGAACAGGAATGAATATTTGGAACTAAAGGCAAAACTCCAAATGGAGCCGGATTACCTCGAAGTTCTTGAGAAACAGACAACGTTTAGCCAGTTTTAAAACTTGTCAATGAACACGCGTACTGTTAGAGATTTTCACCCCATTTCCACATGAAGGGTGCATCGGGGTGTATGGGGTACTCCATCTTTAAAGAAACAACAGAACAAAGGCAACGGAGGAAATTCCGACAATGGGGTGTGCCAAACTGTCTTACTTTAATTTTTAAAGATACACAACATTAAAGGAAATTAAAAAAGGGAAAAAATAACCTCTCGGGATGAAAGCACGAGTTGTGATACAAAACTGGTAATGCAAAAATCGCAAAATCTATTTTTTTAAGTTGACGATTGAATTGAATACACTTAAATACACCAACGTAGCTGTACAGATTAATCCAAGTATGTTTTTTTTTCAGGAGTATAACCATGCAGATATTGCGAACTTTAACAATACAAAATTGAAAAAGAACACTGTATTACAGTGCATCTAACTGTGCAGGACAATTCCTCTGCTCTAGTCTGTAAGTAAGTAAGTATTTATTGGTATAATCTCCATGTATTTTAATATTATTTGATTATTCATCATTATGACCTGAACCATTATCCCTCTGTTCAAGCTTTCCGTTTGTAATTTTTTGATCATTTACTGTAGCTTGCATTGTACAAGTGGCTTTCTTTCAGTGGTGGCACACCCCCCTCCCCCTCCCAATCTTCCCAAACCTCCCAATCCTCCACCTTCATCTCCAGTGTCAAAGAGAGACTTTTGCTTCATTTAAAGATTTAAAAAAAAAAAAGAAGTGTCTTTGTATGCCGTCTGCACTTTTTTGAAAAAAAAAAAGAAAGAAAGTAAAATGGAGGGCCAATGTTGGTCTTTCCAGCTATCATTAGAGGAATTATTATATATTAAAATGATTCATTCATTCTTAATATGTATTTTAATATGTTATCAAAAACAAATTCATAAATGATAATTGAAGTAATAATTATGTTGTGTAATACTATTTTAATGTAACACCTATTTTTATACAAGCATTCGCAATTCTCTCTTTTTTCCCCTTTACTGTTTTTTTTTACTGCTTTCCACTTATTATTGCACTATATCGACCAAAATATGTTTATGTCATCAATAAATATGATGTCAGGTTCTATATACAGTACATACATATATACACATCATTGTTGGCAACACGTTTCCGTTAGGACAGTCTTCTGGCACGAGGAGTCAAGTGATTTTAGGAGTTACATTAGCAATGCTAATCAATAGAGAGTTGTAACCAGTGCTCATTGGCGTTCCTAAAACAATCAATGCCTCTTGAATAAATATTTTTTTCTGTGCTGAAAAAAAAAAGCAAAAAAAAAAAAAGGAAAAAGGAAACGTGCTGTAGTAGAAGGTTATTAGCACTGGAATTTGAAAATGGCAGGGTTAATATCACAGTAGCTGCAGGCCATGTCATCCACTCTTTGCTCAGCTGCTGCATTTTAATAAGACGTACTGAAATCTCTTGATTGCATGAGACTGCATTTTTACTTCTGACTGCAATGTGAGTTTTTACCTTGTAATTACTTGTATTCGGTTTATTTCTGGTTCAACGATTTAGCTTGATTGAAATTTTCTTCTCCAGAAAGAAAGTACAACAGTCTCAAAAAACAACTAAAGGTTTATTCCTGGTATTCGGTGACTTTTGGACCACCAACTTTTCATGCTCTGATATGAAAAGCTTTTTCAATAATGAACAGTAGGAAAATTCAATTGTTTATGGAAATATTTAAATCCCCCAAGTTATGGAGTTTTGGTCTGTGTACATTGAGTTTATTCATTTTACATTGGCATGCACTAAAATAGGAAATCATAATAATTTCATACAGTTTTTTTTTTGACAAATAAAATATTGAATTGAGTTTAGTTGTGTTCACTTGGAGTGGCATGGTGGTGCAGTGGTTAACTCTATCTCATCACAGCAAGAAGGTTCTGGGTTTGAACTTTGTGGCTCACTGGGGCCTTTCTGTGTAGAGTTTGCATGTTCTCCGTGTGGGTTTCTTTCTACAGTGTAAAGATGTGTGGATTTGGTCAAGTGATTGTCAAACCTGTATTTAACCTAGGTTGATTTGGTGAACCACATTTTATCTAATGAACAGTATCTAGTTTGAGACAGTTAGCTTTTTGTTAGGGTTTGGGTTAGTTTTATTTTAGGGTTTGGGTTAGCTTTTTGTTGAGGTATGGGAAAATTCACAATGTTAACCTGTGTGGTGGTAAACACTGGACAGGAAAATGTGAGTTAAAATCCTGGTGAATACAATAAAAAATATATTTATTTCATTGTGATTTGTTGAGTGTTTATAGAGAGGTAGTTGGGAAGGTACGACATCAAGGGAAGGGAATCCAGGTGATGAGGACCAGAGAGGGGAGGTTAGTGGGTAGAAAGAGGAGAGAGAGAGCGTGTGAGAGAAGATGACAATTTCCATTTTCTTCTTTCTTTATTTATTTCAATCCCCCAAAACCCCACCCCCCTATTTTTTATGACACCCCATAAAAATCCCTTTTCAAACAGAACCTAGGTTGAATACACATTTTACCTAAGTAAAATGTGGTTCACCAAGTCTACCTAGGTTGAATTACAGATTTAAACTGAGACTGGATTTAACCTGAAACAGCTGCTCTAAATTGTCCATAGGTGTGAATGTGAGTGTGAATGGTTGTTCTTCTCTGTGTTAGCCTTGCATCACCTGTCCAGGGTGTACCCCGACTCTTGCCTGGAGTCAGCTGGGATTGGCTCCAGTTTCCCCCATGACCCTGAGAGATAAGCGATATCGATGATAAATGGATGTTTCTACTTGTTTCACCGCATAAAGTCTACAAATAAAATATTCACAAATTCAAATCTGCAGTGCATTTCAGTGCTACAAGTAGGCGATTCTCTGATTAAGATATGTACTCTGGAACCTTATTATGTTTTCATAAAAAAAGCACTACTTTTTTGCAAAAAATAAAAAAAATATATAAATAATAAAGTTCACCCGCAACATCATTCTATTTTACCGTCATCATGCTATTATTGTTTTAAGCATGTGAAGATTCATATTTGCAGTATATCAGACAGTAACAGCGATCTGTAGTCGACTGACTAATTGCTGATCCACATCCGGACCATTCAGGATCATTCATTTTAGCCCTGAAATGAATTAACAATGATGAAAAACAAGCAAAGATGAAATACAGCCATGGTTGAAAGTCATACGGCTGAATCCACCGGAAAAAAATTGACACGATTACTATCATAGTCGTTTTCGATATTTTTGTCTCTGTTCTTTCTTTTGCTTTGGAACCTTTTTAAAAAGCAAAGCTGAATTCCTCGCTTTAATTAAATATGCTGTATTTCTTCTTTTTGTAAAACGGCTGTGCTGAGTATTGGGGTTAGAATGTGACACCCCCCCGTTCCAGTGATAAAGAGCTCCACTTTCTCTCTTTCTGTCGACTCGAGGGCCTCGTTCCAAATCGTAACGTGACGCGGGGGCTTTTTATAGCCATGGAAAAGAGGAAGGGGGACGAATCAGACCTGTTATGGCAGGACAGACCTTGACACGGTGTTAATCTCTGAATTGCTGCCAAGGGATTGGGATGTGATTAATCGGTGACGGTTACTAATTGTCAAGAAGAAGCTGCTTCATTTTTATGGCTGCATTTCCAGCGAATTAAATCTGGACTGATCCTTCACCATCTTGGACCCTGAAACAGATCCCAGATCATCAATTGCGTAAATAGTAACCCTGGCATTATGAATTTGGACCACTCATGCCACCAGCATGCTAATTCTAGACCACTTAGAGCTCGTCAGCCCATATGGCGAACTAAAGAGGAGCAATCTGAACACAGTGCAGTAGAGCTTGTGCATCAGGAATACGAGGCCAGCCGTTTATGATGATTATTTATTATTATTATTTTTGGCACACATTGGTAATGTGCTCCATCCTGGCCCACACTAGCAGAGGATTAGCGCTGACATTCGGGCCTCTATACCTTCAGGAATTTATAATCAAGCTTTACTGGCTGTCCACTTCATAAAAGCCAAGATAACCTGGGTTTGGCTTTATGGTGAATGAAGTGGTTTGGTCATTTTGGTGAAATTTGATTTTTTTTCTTTTTTTTCTGGGGATGGAAAGCTTCACTAGATGCTATTGTTCCTGAAGTTAGGATTGTGAGTGCTGAAATACACCTGGATAAACCATATCCGAATAATATCCCAGCTAGTCTCTTCTTTCGCTATTTAATTGCTTTGTTTTTTGGTTGGTTTATAATTCAGATTGAATTTCTATTTAATTTCTTACTTAAAATGGTCCATTGTTAATGATTTATTTATATGCAAAGATCATGGCAGTTTGATTTTCTACAATAATTTCTACAACAACAACGTCAACAACAAAGAAAAAAAAAAAACAGTTTCTGGTCCTTTGGATGGCCAGACGTTCTCAAAATAAAATACCTTTTTTCCTGTTTGTTTGTTTGATTGATTTTTTTTTTAAATTAAAAATGGCATGCTAAGTTTTCCAAAAATCATATGAATTGAATTGTTCAAATGTCCCCCTTGTTTAACAGTTTTGCATAACAGTTCAAAATATTTGAAAGAATAGCCATAAACCTATAAAACCATAACAATCTATTTTTCCCTTAGAATTTATTTTAATGAGGACAGTTATTTATATACTCATCACATCTGTAGGATAGATATTGTTATAGGTTACTTTTATTTATTTATTTTCACATTCTTCTTCATTTTCTTGCCTTAGTTTTTTCGCAGCGTCTCTTATGAGCAGCTTAATAGTCTATACAAATGTAAATTCATATACTGTGGTGGTGGTGGTTACTGTGTGTGTGTGTGTGTGTGTGGTGGTGGTGGTGGTGGTGGGGGGTTACTCTTGCTCAATGCCCTGCAATATATTTGAGAACATCAAAAAATTAAAAATTGAAAAAATAAGGACTATTTTTTTTCTTTTCAAGATTTCACAGCAAAATGAAAGACACATGATGATTCTGGTTTGTATTTACAGAAAAGAGCAAGCCATGCTTCATTTTGATGCTGGTGGTCATGTAGTTGTCTTTAGAATTAAATAATTTCTGTTTTGGATGATGAAAGAGAGTAATTAGCATAACCTTCATTTCAAGGTCATCCTTTTAAAACCCAAATCTCCTCTCTGTGATTAATGTATCTGACATCAGCTGTCAATCAAAATGATCATAATTCACCCAAAGCCTACTACCTTACTAATTAATTGCTCTGTGTGTGTGTGTGTGTGTGTGTGTGTGTGTGTGTATTTCCATCATCATGAGTCTGTGTCGAGGTTACCCTGAGTGCAAATGTTGCATCATGGGAAAAGAATAAAATGTCGTCATTAAACAAGTAATGCTTTTAATCAACGCTCTGGGAGAAGAGTGAAGTTTAATTTCTTAATTTATCCAGCGATTATTTAACTTTGTCACATTGTGGCAAGGTGTGTGTGTGTGTGTGTGTGTGTGTGTTTGCCAACCAAGTTCAAGGAGAATGGGCTAATTGCGAAGGCAGAGATGATATCTGACAGGCACCAATGAGCCTCTTGATTAAACTAATCATGATGTTTAATGGAAGTCGCAGAGCCGCTGGGGAAAAAACAAATTTATTTCACAGGTTGAATAGTCATTTACAATAGTGTGTGTGTGTGTGTGTGTGTGTGTGTGTGTGTGTGTGTGTGTGTGTTTTCAGCATTTGACCCTGGAAACCATGTTTCTGTTTACCCCTTCATTTGTTTTTCTGTTTAGACAAACTCAACTCCTCATGTGCTCGTGGCATCACTCTGCCTGTTCCAGCTCAAGTGTTTTTCGATGGATTTCCCCTCTCTCTCTCTCTCTCTCTCTGCTTTATCAGCTTATGGTTGTGTTTGTTTGAACAGAGCCTGCTTAGCACTGAAAATGTGCTGTGTCATTCTGTAGGTCCGGGACAATTTACCGATATAATGATGTCACCACATCGGAAAGAGTGATGCAATAATAATAATAATAATAAACATCTTTGTGCTCATTAATCTTCTGATTAATAATTTTCTTTTTACTTTCATGATTAAATCAGATAAAGTCAAAATCAATTTTTGATTGAGTTTTTCCCCACATATCGCTCTTTCCTTATAAATCAATCAATTTTAAGAAACCTAAAGTGTAATTACCTGCTCAAGATCATTTATCCTGTACTATTAAAGGACATTTGAAGACCTCAGTCCTTTTTGATAAGTGTACTTTATGATAATGGAATCAAATACTCAAGATATTGTCTTGCTTGATAATATGATATAATTATTACAGATATCAGAAATGCACTTTTTAAAGCAGTATGCAAAAATGAAATAAAAACTGACTCATAATAAAGTTCCTCTGATATCCAAAAGATTGATAATCCTGATATAATGAATGTTTTCAGCCTACTTTAGGGATAAAAAGGGATTTTTTTTAGTTGATTTTGACAATCACTAACTTTTGATAAATCTATATATTTTGAAATGTATGCTAAAGTGAAACAGCTGAATTATATTACAGGTATTAATATTAGGTCTTTTATTCTGATCACAAGACTTTTAATCCCATTTCCTGTTAATATAAACAATGACCAACAACTGAATTTGCCTGTATATGAAATTGATTTACTTGGTTTAGTACCAGATTTTCATTTAAACAGTTTTGTTTGATTGGCATATGATGGAAATATCAGTGAATGAAAAGAAAATCCATATTTTTTTTTTTGCATAAAAATGATAGCAAGGTTTAACTCCATCAAGAATCACTATTATTTTATCATATTATTATTTTTTTTTTTTACAAGAATCAAACTCAGAAAAAAAAATCACATTTCTTTCCTTGATGATGACCATACATTTTCTGAGAGGCATCTTTCCTGAGTTACCCTTTAATCCCTTGAGTAAACACTTACATAAATATGAACTATTATGTTCATAGACTCATAATAAGAAAATTAATCAAAAAATTTCAACACATCAAACAAGGAAAAAAGAACCAGTTGACATGAATTAATGATTGTTATTTCTGACAATGTGTCATTGTTGATGGTTAAATATAATTTTCTCTCTTACATAAAATATTTAGGCATGAGACACAAACAATACAGACACAAATGAAAAAGGCAGAATAAAAACATAGAATACTTTAAATTGATTTTCCAAATAACATTTAAGTATTCAATCATATTGTTTTATTTAATGAAGATTTTAAGTGCCAAATTTTCTTAATGTTTATATAACAATAACATCTATGACATATTGCGTACACAGCAGGAATCAATTCCATTCATATTTATATATCATTATATAGACATTCCATTAGTATTAGTAAAGTGATTAAGTTTATAAAATGTTGTTGATATAAGAAGATATACATTTTGTGAATGCTTATGTAAAAATAATGTTCAAAGTAAATTGAACATTATTTTATATGAATTTAATTACATTAATGAATTTAATATATTATTCAATAAACTTTAATGGAATTGACATTGGTGTATACACCAATGTTAATTCCATTAAAGTTTATCAAATAATATATTAAATTCATTAATCTTTATATACCAATAATGTTTATAACATGTAATCTACATAACAATATATACATTTTGGGTTTTTTTATACAATGATTCATATAATTCCATTATTTTTATAGTACATATATACCTTCTGTCAATGTTTATATAGCAATAATTTTAATAACATATTGTCTATATATAACAATCTATACATTTTCAGAGGTTTTAAATAATTGTTTATATAGTTCTATTAATATGTATATAACAATCTTCATAATAGATTGTTTTATAACTACATATAAATACCATTAATGTGCATATGTGTATTGCATTGACAGAAGGTATATATGTACTATAAAAATTATGGAATGATATGAACTGTTGGATAAAAATGACCAAAATGTATATTCTGTTATGTATAAATGGCTTAAAATAATGAAATGAAATGTTTCAACATAAAAAAAAAATACGGTAAACAGCAGTAAGCCATAATAAATGAAACAAAGTCAATATTCGGTATGAGACGACCCTTTGCTTGAAAAAAAAAAAAGAGTCTCAGGGACAATGAATGCAGTTTTATCAGGAAATGAGCTGCAAGTTTTACTGAGCATCTTGCAGAATCAAGCCACAGTTCTTCTGGGCACTTTGACTGTCACGCTTGCTTCTTAACTTTGCAACAAAACCCAGTAGCCATCATTCTGTTTTGTTTTTCTTTTTTAATCTGAAATACCCTCTTATGGAATATGCTGATCAGGTAAATTTTTTCCCCTCTGTAACATTTAATTTTGTGTTGGAAAACAAAAGTTTGGAAATGTAATATGTTTTTGTACTAACTCGATAATGTAGAAGTCTCATCTCATCTCATCTCATCTCATCTCATTATCTGTAGCCGCTTTATCCTGTTCTACAGGGTCGCAGGCAAGCTGGAGCC
>JAODXR010000010.1:2749878-2759878 GCA_028877395.1 Cathorops festae
TATATTTTTTTTTTTTTTTTTTTAAGTACAGCCATGACATACAAAGTACACAGATATTATTGTCGCTGAACTTGTGCTGAATACAAAAGTTATATAACTGAAAATACTGCTTAGATTTGTTGAAATTGACAACAACATCATTAGAGTGCCAGAAAAAGATGAAGAATAAAAGACAGCAAACAAGTGGTGCTGCATGTTTTATGTACTCAAGAAGCATGCAAAGATTATGCACTACACTGCGTGCATATCAACCAATACGCTCATCAGACTCAGACTTATTGTCATTCAAACAATGTGACATGATACGAATGAAACACAGTTACCCAGGTCTTGGTGTGTGCAGCTTGAATAAATAACTACATTAAAAAAAAACTAAATAAATAAAAATAGTTCAATAACAAATAGAATAAAATAGAATAAACTAAGGTTGGATTGAAAAATAGAATAAACTTTAATAAAAGCTATCTAGGATAACATTAACATCCAAAGGACAGTAAAGTATCGCACAAAGTACTGCAGCAGCAACATCTTAAAGGTATTCAGTGCAACAGTGCAAAAGTACAGCAGCAAAAACATGAGCCGCAACAGTTAACAGTATTAAGGCACATTGGTAAGATGTGTGGTGTTCAGTATATGGGGGGTGGAGCAGTTCAGCAGTCTGACTGCATCCAGGTAGAAGCTGTTTTTCAGTCTAGATGTTTTTACCTGGATGCAGTGCAGCTTCCTTCCAGAGGGCAGGGGAGTGAAATGTCCATGTGCAGGGAGGGTGGGGTCACAGAGGATGCAGGTGGCTCTTTCTCTACATCTGGTGGTGTAGATTTCACTGATGGGTGGTAAGCTGCACCCGATGGTCCTCTGTGCAGACTTGGCCAGCCTCTGCAGTGCTTCCTTCTCAGCCACAGTGCAGCCAGCATACCACATCATGAGGCAGGAGGTCAGGATGCTCTCCACCACACAGCTGTAAAAGAACCTGAGGATATCAGCCCCTAGTCCAGCCCTCTTCAGTTTCCTCAGGAAGTAGAGGAGCTGGTGGGCTTTCTTTTTGATGGCTGTGGTGTTGGTGCACCAGGTGAGTGTGTTGGTCAGGTGTACCCAGAGGTACCTGATGAAGGGAACCATCTCCACAGCTTCTTCATCAATGTAGAGAGGAGGGAGGGTGCCAGTCGTGCAGAAATCCACAACTATCTCCTTTGTCTTCTGGATGTTGAGGATGAGGTTATTGTCCCCGCATCACCTTATCAGGACCTCCACCTCCATCCTGTACAAGTCGTCCCTGTTGGTGATGAGTCCAACTACTACTGTGTCATCAGTGAACTTCACCACGAGATTGTTCTCATAGTGAGACCTTCAGTTGATGGCCATCAGTGTGTACAGCAGAGGGATGAGCAGCAGCCCTGGGGGGACCCGTGTTGAGAGTGATGGTGGAGGAAGTGTTGTTGTTAATCCTGACACACTGTGGCCCACAGGTCAGGAAATTCAGGAGCCAACTGCACAGGGAAGAAGAGGTTCCCAGCACTGCCCACTTGGTCACCAGATTCTGCGAGATGATGGTATTAAAAGGTAAAGTCCAGAAACAGTAACCTCATGTAGAAGTCCTTGTACTCCAGGTGAGAAAGGGCCTGGTGGGTCACAGCAGAGATAACATCAGCTGTGGACCAGTTCTGCCTGTAAGCATACTGGTGTGAGTCATCTGCCATGTCAATGGACTGCTTCAAGTACATCATCAACAGCCTCTCAAAGCACTTAATGATGACAGTGGTGAGTGCAATGGGGTGGTAGTCATGGAGGCACAACGCTCCAGAGGTCTTCAGAGCAGGGATGATTGTGGCTGTCTTGAGGCATGATGGGACTCTGGCCTGAGTCAGCATGTTGAATATGTCCATCAGAACCTCAAACAGATGGTGAGTGCGGTCCCTCAAAACCCTGCCTGGGATCCCATCAGAGCCTGTGGCTTTTTGGGGATTGAACCCCTGCAGTGTTTTTCTCACCTCTGCCACTGTTATGCTGATGGCTGGAGGCTCATTAGGGGACAGAGTGAGCCAGGAGGGAGTGGTGGTGTTGGAGGCCTCAAAGCAAGCATAGGAGGCATTCAGGGTGTTAGGGAGCGCTTGGTCCTCAGGACACTGTGCATCACTCTTCTTGTAGTCAGTGATGCCCTTCCACATGCTCTGTGGGTCACTTGAGTTGAAATAGCCCTGGATTTTGAGAGCATGTGTAGACTTTGCTCTCCTTATGCCCAATGACAAGTTCCTTCTCACTGCTCTAAGTGCTGCTGCATTGCTGTCCCTAAATGCAGCATCACGGGTTCTCAGCAAGGAGTGCACCTCTGCATTCAGCCAAGGTTTCTGGTTCAGCCGGATGAAGATGGTCCTGGAGGTGGTCACATCCTCCATACACTTCCTGATGTAGTGCATGACAGATGATGTGTATTCCTCCAAGTCCACACTGCTCTCTGATGTCACAACCTCTCTAAACATCTGCCAATCTGTGGTCTCAAAGCAGCCCTGGAGCATGGACACAGCAGCTTCAGGCCACACAGAGATGGTCTAAAAGTGCTGTGATAGTCTGAAGGTGCATAAGTAACAGAAGAAATGTTTACACTTACTCTAGTTGATCTTTGGCTGGATCAAGTTGAAGTTCAAAATGACACAGCTTATTATCAGTGTTGTATTTCTCAAGATTGAATTGAATCACTGTCCTGAATCATCTGAAATGCCTCCTGAGCATCAAATTGGCATGGCATTCCACAAGAAGTTTTACCTCCAAACAGGTAACCTAAACTATGGGTGACAGATTTTATCCTGTTCACTCTGGGTGTTCCCACTGCGAAAGAGAAAACAATCGAAATGGAAAGTTTCAAAATACCATCCCAACTTTTTTTATAATTTGGAATAGAAAATTAGCTCTGTGATGACCTGGCTACTTGTCCAGGCTGTGCCCTGCTTCTCCCTCATAGTCAACTGGGATAAGCTCCAGCTGTCCTGAGAACCTGCACAGGATAAGCGGTTACAGATAATGGATGGACAGTTGGAAATAAAAAATGACTGTGATAGCAGGCATACAACATGTATGCACAAGCTGACATCCACTCCTTATCCTACTCCCACGATGGTGCTGAAGGAACAGTGCTGCTTCAGCACCACAGTTTGGTACAGCAAAAGCCACATGACTGCTGGGCGAAGCAGGGAAATTCAGTCTGGCAAAAGCCAGATTATCAGCATGTCTCCTCACCAAGAATCCAAGAGAAGATAAAAGGGCACTGCATCCTGACTGAGGCAAAGTCCCATCAACTCCATAATGCTGTTTTTTGGTCTCCTTATTCTTATAGACAGTCGCAATGATCACACACTCTTTGCACCAGTCTCTGCATTATCTGCTCATGCTACTGTCAGAAGAGCCCCAGCCACTGTACACTGCACTGTGTGGCTGCCACTCTGCACTGCATGCCCATGTGCCACCACCCAGCCCTCAGTGCTATGCACCATGCCCCAGCCTTTTTCTCCCACTATCCAGAACCACTGACCCTCTTCATTTCTGCACTCTCCATGCCTCAATCTCTCCCTTCATGAGAAAATAAAGCACCTTAAACTTGTCTCTCTGACTCTGTCTTTGGCCTGCTAATGCAGCAAGTAGTTACATCCTCTCTATAGGTTATATTCATATTGTTTGGCTCATTCATTTTATTTAGCTATTTTGGGGTAAGTCGTGGCCTAATGGTTAGAGAATCAGTTTTGGTTGGCACAAAAGGCTGGAGTCCATCCATCCATTATCTGTAGCTGCTTATCCTGTTCTATATCCTATCCCAGCTGGCTATGGGTGAAAGACAGGGTACACCCTGGACAAGTCACCAGGTTATCACAGGGCTGACACATAGACAAACAACCATTTACACTCACATTCACACCTACGGTCAATTTAGAGCAACCAACTAACCAAACCTGCATGTCTTTGGACTATGGGGGAAACCGGAGCACCCAGAAGAAAGCCATGCAGACACAGGGAGAACATGCAAACTCCACACAGAAAGGCCCTTGCCAGCCACTGGGCATGAACCCAGGACCTTCTTGCTGTGAGGTGACAGTGCTAACCACTACACCACCAAAGGCTGAAGTCACTGGTTTGATTTCCTGGACCAGCAGGAATGATTGACATGTCCGTCAGCAAGGCACCTAACCCCCAGCTGCTCTGAGTATGGTGTACATTGCTCTGGATAAAAGCATATGCTAAATGCCATTAATCTAGGGTCATGTAATGTAATTTAGCTAATTATGTTTAGCTCATCCAATGGCAAACCTAGTAATGCTTGTCAACAAATAAAGGTTCTAAATGCCATAATAAACAAGGTTCAGAATTTCTTCTACTCAGCAACCAGCAAGACATTGGGAAGTTCAGTTAGATCTGCTAACCTAATATATCCTGGGAACAAGAAGTGAACTAAAAGTAAATATTACACTTATGCTACAGTATCACTCAGGAGATGGATGAGGAGGGCTACTAGGGTAGTACCCATGAGCTGACTTTCAACTCTGTACATTGACCTATTTTCTTTGAAACCAGGAAGTCAGGGTGGGGTCATGTTGAAGCTCAGTCACAAGACAGTTTCAGCTATTGTTAACAATGTATTTTGTTCCTTCACAGGTTTTATTCATTCATGGTTGCGAAGTACCTCGGGCATCAATGGTAGGTCCTTGTATTGTACATGGTTTTCTTTCACAATGTCATTCAGAAGCATTTTTAATTTGTTATATTGACAATAAATAGCTCATTATCTCCATCTTAGGTGTAATGATCTGTGCTAACCTTACTTTCTCTTTTCATGGCCTGCCACCATCCCTTACTTTCAAGAAAAATAAGTTAAAAATATACTAATGATAATAGTAAGATAATTAAACTCTCCTGGTATTAGTAGAAGAGGCTCAATGCATCTTGATATGATTTCTTTCTTCCATTATGAACTGATGAGAGCTTTACTCATGAAGTCTGTTGTGCAAGAAGGTTGAACCAGGGTGGGACTGAAAACTTGGTGTGGTCTTTCCAGTTGAGCGAAATTACATTTTTAGCTGTTGTTATAGTTATTGTGAACAGAAATTGTTTGTTTTAGCCCTGTGATGACCTGGTGACTTGTCCAGGGTGTACCCCGCCTCTCGCCCATAGTCAGCTGGGATAGGCTCCAGCTTGCCTGCGACCCTGTACCCTGTCCACTTGATAAGTGGCTACAGATGATGGCTGGATGGATGGATGGATTGGCTACTGGACAGCATGGTGGTGCAGTGGTTAGTGCTGTCACCTCACAGTAAGAAAGTTATTGGTTTGAACCTTGTGATTACCAGATCTTTCTATGTGGAATTTGCATGTTCTCCCCATGGTTGTGTGTGTTTCCTCTGGGTGCTTGAGTTTCTGCCCACAGTCCAAAGACATCTTGATTAGGTCAACCATATACCAGTATACATAGCATATACCAGTTTAAACACAATATATACCATCTTAAACACAATATATACCACCTTAAACACAAGTACCTGCCTTCAATAAGCCAAACAAAGGGAATAGAAAATGCAGAATATAAAGAAATAGTTTTTTTTTCCTTTTCTGTCAAGTAAAAAGAAAAGGTTTATATGATGTACATATGAATGAGAAAATGGCAAGCACTGAAATCTATTAGGATTGTAGTAAATTGTCAATAGGTTACTGCAAAATTAGTTTAATTTAACAAGACGTCTTCCACACTCCTTTTTAAAGTAGCCTATAAAATAGCAATTGATCCAGCACTTTTTTTTGTTGTTGTCATGCTGTTATTTGGTCATGAAATTGGTTGACAGAGACAGTAGATATGGTAGCTAAGTGGCAGACCAGGAAGGGGCACTTAACCAGTCAGCATGTCTCTGTATTTTTAAACAGAACATTTTACATTTAACATTGCATTTGGACTTTAGTTAATATTTTGATCATACCAACCCCTAGTAAATGTGTGTGTGTGTGTGTGTGTGTGTGTGTGTGTGTTTAAAAAAAGATCGGAGGTGGTTAGAGACAGGATGAGAGAGAGAGACTATCTGATCAGACTGTTGAAGGACACCTTCAGTGATCTCCCAATCTCTTTGTGTCTGCTTCCTCCTGTATTTCTGAGCTGACTGATGTCGAACTTTCCACTACTGAGAACCGTCTTCACTGCCAGTCCTATTACCCCACATATACGATTCCACCCTTAACTTCACCTCATATAGCTCATGTAGGCATGCAGTCTTATAATCTGAAGCTTCAGACTATTTCACATAAATTAATTTCTTCCTTTTCATTGTTTGGGAAGCCTAGGGATTTAGCTTTTGTCATCTTTCATTTCCTGATATTTACATTTAGAGGTGTTAAACAACTTGGAACATGATACCTTTTGTTTGGACCTACCCAGTTTTAAAGTGATCAAAAATATTAGAACACGTGTCTGATCTGTGATTCTCGTAGCCCAGATATGCCCTATTAGATTGATTTGTTTAAACATTTAATAGCTCTGAAAGTTGTTTCTTGGTATGACCTTTGGGTTTCGCCTGTGAAGACCATATTTGTTGTTAAAAAGGATAAACCAACATGAAGACCAGAGAGCTTGCAGGGTTACTTCTTAAAGGATCTCACTAATCTTTACTGATGATGTAACTTATGATGGTAGCAGCAGAATGAATTCAGAAGTCCACAGAAACATTCTGTCTAGCAATTTACAGAGAAATGCATCCAATCTAATTGGGAAGAACTTCATCGGTATTTGGTCATTTAGCACAAAAGGCTTTTTTCACAAGTCCTTTAGAACAAACCTGAAGTCCTTTCACACAAGTTCTAAGAATCTTTATTTTAAATACCTACCAATCATGTTTAAATATGTTTTTTAATGGAAGTTGTGATTGTAGCATGCACCATGTTTGATGTAGCCCATAAGTTAGTCACAGTATGGCCATTTCCATAACACCAAAAAGGAAGACACTTTGCAAAATTCAGTAAAGCCAAGACAAAAATGGAAAAAAAAATCCCAAATGCATAATGAGACTGGTGCACTTACCATGAATGAGGTTTATTTTTGGTACTTTTGGCCTTTCCTGTCACCCCTTTTCTTATGAATGAGTCAGTGTAGATCTCTCAGTCAACTTTGATCAACTTTTAGAAAGCTCTGCAGCGGAGATTTTGTCATCTTTAGACGATGAAGCTTCACGGAAATCTGATAAGTGAAGCGGCACCTGTGTTCTGACTGTTGCCTTTGTGCTTGTCTGAGCTAGCATGTTGCTTGATTGTGCCTTTCCCTTTCCTGCTTACATCCACATTGTAATGACACAATGTACAGTAAGTCATCCTTTCTGCTTTTTGCAGTAAATTGATGATCTTCACTAAACTGGGTCTGTAGCTGGCCAAATTGTCTCTGACCTGGTGTGACGTGACCTCAAGCCACATGGCAAATGCAATGATCTTTTTTACTTCTATCCTGGTCATCTTTATCTATGAAAACAAGAGTCGTTAGTTACAAACACATAAGGAGGATACTTTTACAAGTGGAAAGAGCAAACCAGACAAGCAATAACGAATAAAAAACAATAGCTTATATTAAAGTAACAGGCAGGCTTACCGTTTGTTATCCAACTGCATGCTATGTGCAACAGGTGGTGAGCTACAGTAGGAATACGCAAGTTGGGAGAAGATGGCACCTCTACTTGATTTGCTAAGTTTACACATTTCTTATGCTGCCAATGGCAACAATCCTCTTCCCATCCAAGGAACTATGGTTCTTGGTGTTCCAAAACAGACAAAAAGATATAATTTGTTAAGCTTAAATGTAACCTCAAACTTGTTCTGTGTATCACTCTAGTGATAGAATGATCTGTAGTTGCATGAACCTCTACTTTTATACTAATCGGAGAGATCACAGTTTTCTTTTAAAAATTCTTAACTGAGTACTTGATTTAAAGGGAACAGTAGGATTGCAAAAGTGAACATCTTTGCCATCTATCCCATTGTTTTAAATAAGACTTTAGATTTCTGTTAAATGACTTTGGATTTGTGCTAAATGAACATAAACCACTTCATCACGCAGGACAAGGCAATGACCCGAAACACTTAGCAAATGCAATAGAGGACTTCATCAGGGGGAAAAAGTGGAAGGTTTTAGACTGGCCAAGTACATTACGAGACCTGAACTCTAATGAAGCCAAGCCAAGCCTTTATTTGTCACACATACGCTCAAGCACAGACTTGGGCAGCTATGCTATAGCGCCCAGGGAGCAGTTGGGAGTTAGGTGCCTTGCTCAAGGGCACTTTGGCCTCAGGCCGTGGCTGCCTTATGTTGTCCTAACCACATATCTTTGAACTGTGGGGGAAACCGGAGCACCCAGAGGAAACCCATGCAGACACAGGGAGAACATGCAAACTCCACACAGAAAGGCCGTCGCCGGCTGCTGCGTTCGAATCCAGAACCTTCTTGCCGTGAGGCAACTATGCTAACCACTTACACCACTGCACACAAAGTGTTGATTTAACACCCTACTGTGTTTATATAGGTCCAATTGGACACAAATTTACTCTGAAAGTGTTAATTCAACACTGAGGAATTTGCTGTGTCGTGAAATGAAAAAGCTCGGTGTTCTTATTTCACCAAGATACCCACAGACCACAGCCACACAGGGTAATATCATCCCACCCCATATTCTTCCTTTGCACTTTATAAGTTTGCTGCACAGACTGTCATTTACAGTCATCTGTATGATCGTACTCAAATAACTGGCAAGTTTGTTCGATTTACAGTTTATTTGTTTTAACCTCACATTGTTTTATATGGAGTGCACACATTTTAACACTATAGGGTTGTGAAAGCTATGCTTGTTTGTCTTGAATCATGTGGGTTTTTTGTTTGAGCTTTCTTTGAGTTACCTTGGGCATTGGGGGCGGTCCCTTCCTGGTCGGGCAAAAGGCGTGGCTGAGGGCTGAAGAGACCTAAACCTTGGAGCTTGTTCATTCGGCTGTACCACGTCTCACCATGTACCCAAGGGGGATTTTGGCCTTAGTTAATTTTGCTTTGTATCTGTTTGTAGTCAGTGTTTATTTTTGTTTACCACTTATGGGTTATTTGGTTTGGCCAAGCCACTATATGTTCCCTTTTGTGCCAGGTTAGTTTTGATCAGTTAATGTCATGGCAGATGTCTGTGTATCAAGTCAAGTTATATTTTGTTGACCTCTTTTATAGGCCTAGTTATTATTAATTTTGGTCTTTGTAAACTTTTTCAATATTTTTGGGTCAATAAAACCCTGTCTTTTGAACCAAACCCTCCTGTGTCCTCTTGCCTTGCTGTTTGGTCGCTGACACAAGGATATATCCAGTCAACCAGTAATGCAGCAGCAGTGAACAAAATCATGCAGATATAGGTCAAGACATTCAGTTATTGTTCACATCAAACATAAGAATAGGGGAAATGTGATCTCAGTGATGTTGACTGTGCTATGGTTGTTGGTGCCAAATGGGTTGGTCTGAGTATTTCAGAAACTGCATTTCAGAATCTCCTGGGATCTTCACACACAAATGGCTCCCACAATGAGCTTACACAGAATAGTAGAAAACAAAAGAACATCCAGTGAGTGGCAGTTCCCAAGGAGGAAACGCCGAGTTGGTGAGAGAGGTTAGAGGAAAATGGCCAGACTGGTTCCCTGAAAATGGTTCGGATAGGAAGGCTACAGTAACTCAAAAATCCATGGTGGACAGAAAAGCATCTCAGAACACACAGATGGGGTAGATGGTCTATAACATTTCCGTCAGACTACACTGAATATAGACCAAAACTGGATAGTTGAAGCTTGGAAAAATCTCCAACTGTTTAGTGTTACCTCATCCAATGATGTTTATTATTATACATACAGGACACTTTTCCGATGGAATAAAAACATGCATTCTACAACCCCGATTCCAAAAAAGTTGGGGCAAAGTACAAATTGTAAATAAAAACGGAATGCAATAATTTACAAATCTCAAAAACTGATA
>JAODXR010000010.1:3037518-3048098 GCA_028877395.1 Cathorops festae
ATATATCCACACACATGAAGAGTATATATATATCCACACACATGAAGAGTGAAGCGCCTGAAGAGTGAAGCGATTCACGAAACAGGCTTGTCGGGAACATGTAGTTGCGTACTTTTCTCTCTCCATACACAAGAAACACACTGTGTGTTTCGCTCTCTCTATAATATTAATTATAGAGAGAGCAAAACACACAGTGCATTTCTCATATATAAAATTAATTTTTTAAATCTACAGCAGCAGATGTAAAAAGCCTGTGTCTGAGATCAGGCATCGTCAACATGACTTGTCCTTTTTAATAAACAAAACACACTTTTATTAAGATTCATATTTTATTAGACCCTTGAAAAAATTCTCAAGTGTTTAAATAAACCTGGGTTCAGTATGACTTCCGGTATGAACCTGTAAGTGTGTGTGTGCGCGCGCGCGCATGCGTGCAAGAAAACTGGTCACCAGTCTTTAATAGATCATTGATTGTGACACTCGAGCTGTAGTTTTTGTTTTTAGATTATTTTTGGTTTAGGTGGTCAGAAAGGCATGTGACGGATGGGTATGGAGTGTGTGTGTGTGGGGGGGGCTTTCAAAACCTGACTCTGTAAAATGCTGTTTTTATTTATTTAAAATTAAAACAAAAAAATGGACCAGAATCACAACTGAGATTCGTTCATAGACTAACATTCTTCATAAGTGTCATGAGTTTCTGCTGATGTCCTCGTCGTCATCCTCGTTTTATATGGCAGTCATTCACACTCGCGGTGGCACTGAGATTCAGTCATTAATAAGCTGTAACATGTCGTTACTATTCAACATACCAGTCCGCAACACTAGTACGGAACACACAATGCATTGCTGATGCATCAGGCTCTCTTTCTTTCTTTCTCTTTGTGTTTTCTCCCTCTTTTCCTCCCTCTCCGTGTGATTGCCTGTCTTATCAGTGACACATGGAGGTGCAGATAGATGACGCCTCGCTGCTGTCCTGAAGGAAGCACTGTCAGGAAGATGTACAGGACTGGCAGTTTTTTTGTACACACCATCCTTTATAGATATCAGTGATTCACTTTGGTTTTCGGGATCTTCAAGAATGGACTCAAGTAGATGTTTGACTAATATGGCTGATTAGATTTGTCACTTATAAGGGGAGAAAAAACAACAACAACCAAGTCATGCTCGCCCTTGCAGTTGCTTTTCCAGCCTGCGTCGGTGACATATTTAGCATCTCGCGTAAGAAGTTTTCAGTAAGTGATAAGCTGCAAATGTGCGTTCGTGATTTTTCTATTGTTATTGCGATCACGTCTGAAGGATGAGATAAAAAGGGATTGTCCGTATATGCATGCGTGCACACACACACACACAGAGTGAACCATGTGCTTCTCTCGGTGTGTGGGAAAAGACCCTCTGAACTCTTCCTCGCACTGACCGCAAGCAGAGTCCCCCTCCTCCCTCCTTCTCTCGCCTTTCTCTCGTCTTTTCTCTCCGTCCCTCTCGCACTCGCAGGGGTGTCAGGCTGCATTAACTATGAATCAATCTTGTGTCCGACTCTTTGACTGTAGCTGGGGGTCGGTGGCTGAGGGCGTTCGTCGATGCGGCGTCCTCCTCCACCTCCGTGCGCTTACCGTGCATTCTGTCACTCATTAACGCTACTCTTCTCTCGAGGGACGGAGTAGGTTTCTGTGTTAGTTTCAGCTTGCAGCAGATAGACCAGTTTTTTGGTGTTGCGTCAACACGGTAGGAACACACCTGATCGAAACGTAGCACGGAGGGTGCACGGGGTTCTGTGCTTCCGTGTTGTGGTGCTGCGAATTTTGTGCGTTTCGGTGCTCTCGGGTTGATCTGTTCTGGTCTGGAGTTTGAGGCCTGATCGTGGTCGAGACAAAAAGAGTGCAGTGTGAAAAGTGGATGTCTCATCACCTCTGTTTGGCACACTGTCTTTTGTCGACGTCCGCTTTTTCCACCAGTGCTGTTCGAGAGCTTGAATTGGTGGCATTCTTTCGGCGTGGAGTCAGAGCTTGTTTGTGTGTGAGTCAGAGGGTGAGTGAGTGAGAAAGAGAGAAAAGAGTGTGCATGCAAGACAATTGCTTCGAAAGACGAGGGCATATTAGGTGCGTGTTTGTGTGTGCGTGTTAAAATTAGGGTGTGCAGCGTGGCTTTGCAAGGGTTGCTGGTGACAGCGTGCTAAAACAACAGCTTGATTGTTGCCCCAATTGAAATCCGATACCTTGGCCTTGGTGGTGGCTTTTCGCCGCCGGCTAGTTAAAGGTGTTGCAGAGCGCCGGGGCTCTTCGAACTCTTTCATGCTTGTGATCTCAACCGCTTAGGCCTTTTATTTTATTTTTTTTATAAAGCTATATCCCAGCTTTTTTTTTTTTTTGCTTCAAAAACCGGATTTGGTGCATGCGTCTATTGCATTTCAAAATAATAAAAATCTCTCGTACTCTTCTACGTTGCATGGACAGCATAATTACATTTTGGAAACTTTACTGCAGCACGAATGCATTAGCGCAATCTTCTCCGAAACTTATTATTATATTCATGTCAGGCTCAGATGGTTGGAACAATTTTCCCAGCCTGCACTCATTTGAATGTTATTTGAAATATCTATATTCCGCACATCCATATGAAACCACAACTACTTCCTTTTATAGAGCGTTTTTCCGCCACGCAGTGCAGTACGGCCAGGTATGCTTATAAATCCGGCCTTTTTTATTTTATTTATTTTTTATTTTTTCCATTGCCAAGTGACTCTTACTGTAACTAAGTTCCTGTTCTGAATTTGGTTCCACTTCCTGCCGAGACACCAAATAAGGACATGTGGGTGAAGCATGAATTTGTATGGACTTCTGCTTCGTCAAAGACTATTGCACAGAAATCGTAGGTTGGATGGATGGATGACTGGATGGATCACAGGGTTACACTGTATAAGAGGATGCCGGTTAAATCTTGGTTATATATGGTGCTACACTGTAGTCAGTTAGGTTTTAGCAGCAACAAAAAAAAACACATGGACAGGATGGAAATGAAGCCAGCATTCCTCTGCCATGTTGTCAAATTTGAAAAGAAGAAGCCTTTGTCACATGCACGGTGAAATTTGTCCTCTGCATTTGAAGCAGTGAACACACACACACACGTATACCCAGAGCAATGGGCAGCTACGCTACAGCGCCCAGGGAGCAGTTGGGGCTTAGGTGCCTTGCTCAAGGGCACTTCAGCTTAACCACCTGAAGGAAACCAGAGCACCCGAAGGAAACCCACGCAGACATGGTGAGAGCATGCAAACTCCACACAGAAAGGTCTCCATCAGCCGCTGGGCTCGAACCCAGAACCTTCTTTCTGTGAGGTGACCGTGCTAATCACTACACCACCGTGCTGCTTCTTATGACAGGGCTCGAAATTCATACATTTTTTCACCAGCCAGCCAGACCAGTTCCCTTCCAAAGTAACTCGCCAAAATTTGTTCATGTATGAATTTTACTTCTGTCAAAAATAACACAAGAAAGTAATCATTGTTCATGACTAATGTGCATTTATTTCAAGACCTGAGTATTTTGATACTGTTTTTTTTTTTTGCTCACTTTACAAACTGGCATTTGCTGTTCCACATTCTCCTCGCGATATCCAAAAAATGCTGGATGACTGACCCCTTACTAGTTCTTTTAGGAACCAATTCATCCGCTTCCATTTTTAATTTGTCGCTGGAATTGACAGAGCTTACATGGTAGCCTATGCAACACCAGCGATTGCACGAATGGAGTCAGCACTGTAAACCGAAACTAGGAAATCTTCCTGCAAGTAACGTTACCAAATACTGCTGACATTTTCCAGCCCAAAATATGTTAAAAACCTGCCAAACTTCACTTAAAACTGCCCAATCGGGCGGGAAACCGCTCAATCTGGCAACACTACCGAAACTAGAAAATCTTCCCGGAAGTTCCTTTCAGCACTGAGATGTCACCCGGGATTGGTTGGCAAGTGCGTGACGTTATTGTTTTCTTTACCCTTAGGCAGCCTCTCATGTTACTGCCTGAGGGACAGGGAGTAAAACACCAGAAAATGTTTTAAACAAATGCAACAAACACAAAACAAAATGCAAGTCGGCAGATGACCAAAAAATAGTTACGATATAATAATTATATATAATTATATGCATCTCACACAGAATTTTCGGAGATATATGGAGTATATTCGATATATTGCACAGCCCTTGTCTGAATCTTTGCTTCATATATATTTTTTATTTTCAACTAGCCAGCCGGGCTGCCTAGTGAGAAGAATTACCCACCAAATTACAAATTAAGTCGCCTCGGGCGACCGGACCACCATGAATTTCGAGCCCTGTCCATACTACAAACATGGACTCCTTGAACTACACTTCCCAGAATTCACAGCACCCTCTTTCTCCTGACTATTAAACACAGCTGTCACTCATCACCCTAATTAGTCCCTCTGCCTATTTAAACCTCACTCTCGCACCACTTCATTGTGAAGTATCGTTCTGCTATCCTCAGTTCATACCAAGCTTTGTTGCTTCTGACTGATTCTCGTTTTTCTGACCTTTGCTTCCCTCTTTCACATTTACTCTTCTCTTATTTGCCATTCACCCAGCCATTGCTAGTCCCTCGACTCTGATTCTTGTCTCACATTTTGGCTTTTTCGCTGTTTGCTCTATGCTCCTCTTCTGCGCATACATCCATAAGTGCCTACACCATGACACAACCAAAAACTTGACTTGTTTTCCACTGTTTCCCTAGATTGCAATGTGTTGATTGCTTCCTCAGGGTGATCTGTTCAGACACAGTGGGAAGACTCTACATTACTGCATCATGGCTATGCCAGGCAGCCCACCAATACCTGTCATCCATAATCAAGTAACCCAGCGTAATGTGACATATACTATTCTATCACATGATTCAGGTGCATTATTGTACACCGGTATTCCACTTGAAACATTTACAAGAGGTTGAATTCTGCAGATGCTTCTGCAGCATCTGGCAATAATGTCCAAGGGTGGAGGAGAGCACTAGTATGCTTCCACAGCCAGCAGACCGATGGAAAGAAATGGTGACGACTGACTGTATTAGCTATATGTTAATAATTGGCTCCCTGGCCCAGCTTGCTGAGTGAGGTGGATGTGTGGGGCACCCAGAAGTCTTAAAACAAGACCTATCAAAGGGCAGATGAGCTCTGAGTGAGCCAACGGACACCCCTGCAGTCCTGGGCATGACAATAAATTGCCTTGCAGTAGCATGCCTCCACTGGCTTCCTGAACCTCATTCTAGCCCTGGAGTCTAGGACGTGTTGTCAAGAGTATAACAGATAATACGACCAAGCACATGCTTCCATGATGATGATAAACACCCACCAGACCAAAGACCATGCTACCGCATCCAGGGCAACAGATACACCATTCGCACTGGCAGCAGCAAGAAATATGCAAAGTCCAGTCACTACCACTGTGTCCAGGGTAGCCAACACACCATCCATACTGGCAATGGTGAGAAATATGCAAAGGCCAGTTAAAAATTCAAAGAGTACAAACTGCACCTACAGTAATCTCAAACTTGCTGCATGGAATGTACACACTCTGATGGACTCTGCAAACCCTAACAATGATCAACCTGAGTGCCACACAGCACATGTAGCACATGAATTAGCTTAACATGACATTGAAGCACTCGGTGAAACCAGGCTGGCTGGAGAAGGACAACTTAAAGAAGCCACCGTTACACTTTCATTGCAAAAAATTGAAAACTGAATTTGAGAAGAAAGTTACTTAACACTGGTGAAATTATCTTGCTGCATGGACAGATATTCTACTATATCAGCTTGTTTACCATCAATAGCAATGAATGCCTGAAAGAATGCCTTGCCTTTTACACAATTCAGATCATCACTGTCATGATTTTGATGTGGCTAAAATATCAAATCATCAGCTGCACTATTTCTCTGCTCTGTTCCACTGCGGTGTTGTTCTGCTGATGGATTGGCACTAGCACTTCTCCAGTAGTGTGTTCTTGAGAAGAAATAGTGGTTTTGTTTTAGATTTGTCTATACTCTCAATTATTTGTGGGTCTGATAAAGTGGTGTGCTTGGGAGTTGATTACCAACAGCCATGGACTCTCCCTTACACTCATCCTCAGCCTTGTAGTGCCTGAAATGTATCTGGCTCAGACATTTGGGATCAAGATTCTTAGATGTCCCTTCATTCCCTTTGCGCTGCTCATCTGTCCATGTGATTCCTGTCTTTCCACTAAACACTGCATTTTGGGCCTGAATCAACAATGTTAACTCTATGTAATTGTTGCTCAGATATTGTACATTATTCAAACAATACACTAGTCATTTATCTGACATTTTCATTCAAAACAACCAACAATAAATGCATGTAGCCTCGTTAGCCAAGAGAATCCAAGAGTAACCAGTGCTGAAGTAGTAGTGTAAACAAACTAGCCTACAAATACCATCCAATATCTGGAATGATCAGGGTAGTTAAGAAGTTGAAGAAGCTTGACAAAGAAGGAATTGTTTTATGATGGTATGTTTGTTTCCAAAGTTTGACAGCAGTTCCATCTGCATTAAAATGGTGAGCCTATGCTTCTCTGACCTAGTGTCAGTAAATCTGCTGAGAACACACAAACTACAAACATGGACACTCAGAACTACAATCCCCAAGAACTACAGCGCCCTCTGTCACTAGAGTATTAATTACAGCTGCCATGCAGCTCCCTAATTAGCTCTCCCCCTACTTAAGCCACTCTCTCACACCACTTCAATGTAAAGTATCATTCTGTTTCATCCAGTCCATACCAAACCTTTCATTTTCTGACTATCTCTCGATTTTCTGACCTTTGCTTGCCTCGTTTCGTTTCACCTCGCCTATTCTACATTGTTTGCCAATTGCCCAACCCTCACTTTTTTCCTGACCTCACCTCCAGTCTCTCATTTTGGCTTCATCTACAGTTTCCTTCCCCGCTCTCCTCTGCACATACATCCATAAGTGCCTGCACTCTGACAGGATATTTCACCATTATGGATGTAGTGGAAGAGGTGAAGCAGACTGCTCTGAATACTCAGGGATGCTTACTGGGAGAACATCAACAGATGCTAGCAGATCTCAACACCCGTATGACGCAGCTAGCAACCGTGATGTCACAGGCCCTCCTTCCGCATCCTGAGTCCATTCCTAGCCTCTGAAGGAATTGAAATAGGAGAAAGTCTGCTTACCATGTCCCATAGCGTGGCTAAATATGTCTTCAACTTCAGAACATTAGTGGTAACTAGTGGATGGAACAAACCTGCCTTTAAAGCCGCCAAGGTCTGTGACCCACTATTCTTGCATGGGTCGCCCGTTCGCGTTTTCCCCTTTGGACAATTTTTCTTTTTCTTTCTTTATTGTAAGTCCAATAAACTTGATAAATGAAAATGATCAGGATCAAAAAGGGTGATGAATGGAAGACTGCTTTTAGCATGACCACTGGCCATTTTGAGTACCAGGTGATACTAGGCATCTTTCTTTGGTGCCTAGCGTGTTCCAATGTCTAATCAATGATGTGCTACAGGATGTTAGGTAGATATGCCATCGCATACATAGATGACATCTTGATCTACTCCCCAGATGAAGAAAATCACCAGAAGCATGTTAGAATGGTTCTTAAATGCCTGCTAGGAGAATCACCTCTACGTCAAAACTGAGAAGTGCAAGTTTCATCAAGTTCGTATCTCCTTTCTAGGATACATTATTAGCACCGAGGAAGCTAGGATGGACTCCTCTAAGCTTTCCGTGGTTAGGTCCTGGCCCATGCCTACATCCATAAGGGAACTTCAGCGTTTCTTGGGATTCATGAACTTTTATCATTGGTTCGTTAAGGGCTTCAGTACAATAGTCACCTCTTAATGATGTTGCTGAAGAAGGGACCAAAGCGCCTCCAGTGGAATCCCATAGCCAAGGAAGCATTCCAACATCTCAAGCAGGCCTTCACCTCTGCTCTGGTCCTCCAGCATTCAGATCTCACTAAACCTTTTACCCTAGAAGTAGATGCATCTGACATTGGAGTAGGGGCGATTCTGTCTCAGCGCTTTGTTGAGAAACAGAAACTCCATCCCATAACTTTCTTCTCTAAAAAACTCTCTTCTGCAGAGAGAAACTACAACATTGGCAACAGAGAACTGCTTGTCATTAAATTAGCCCTTGAAGAGTGACAGCATTGGCTAGAAGGGGCCACTCACCCTTTTATTATCCTCACTGACCATAAGAATCTTGAATACCTCAAGAAAGCCAAGAGGCTAAACCCTTGCCAGGTCAGGTGAGCACTATTCTTCACTAGGTTCAATTTCACCATTTCATTTTGCCCCAGTTCCAAGAACACCAAAGCCAATGCCTTATCTCAGAGTTTTGGTTCCATGCACAAAGATCCTATCAACCATCCCATTCTCCCATTTCAATGTTTTGTACAGTCTATCACCTAGGACCTAGACAGAGAGATAAGGAATTCTCAACTGCAAGCTCTTCCCAATAACCTCCCACCTGGTCTACTCTATGTGCCCAAGTGGTTTCGATGTCGACTAATCACATGGGCCCACTCGTCACCTGCCACAGGTCATCCTGGCAGTCACTGCATGTCAAATGCTGAAAAACAAGTATTGGTGGGAGAACATGCTTACTGAAATTAACCAGTTCATTGTATCTTGTTCTACTTGTGCGCAGGCTAAAGTTCCTAGAACCCCTCCTGCCAGCAAGTTGTGCCCCCTCCCCACTCCTCAGAGACCCTGGTCTCATATAGCCCTTGACTTCATCACTGACCTCTCTCCTTCAGAATGAAACATGACCATTATGGTAACCATTGACCATTTCTCGAAAGCTCTTAAGCTCATCCCTTTATCTGGCATCCCAAACAACAGAACTCCTCTTCCAGCATATGGTATCCCAGAGGACATAGTCAACAACCAGGGCTCTCAATTCATTTCTCACTTCTGGACCTGCTTCATGGAGAGGTTAGAAGCATCAGTGAGCCTTACATCAGGCAACCACCCTTAATCTAATGGTCAAGTTGAGAGAGCCAACCAGGAAATTGCCTGCTTCCTGAGAATTTTCTGCACTACTATTTTCTACTGTACTAGACATGTTTTCTCCCATGGGCTGAGTATGCACAAAACTCACTCAAACACTGCAACACAGTTAACTCCATTTCAGTGCATACTCAACTATCAACCACCCTTGTTCCCCTAGGATGATGCCAGGTACAGGCTGTGGAGGATTGGTTCGCATGCTGCCAAACAGTATGGGAGGAGGTTCATCAATGTTTAGAAACAGCCAATAGTATAAAGGATATGCAGACAAACACAGAGGAGACAACCCAGACTTTTCCCCAGGCGACAGAGTATGGGTGGCCACAAGAAAGCTCAGAGAGCCCAACACCTGCAGAAAGCTCCAGCCATGTTACATTGGGCCATTCAAGGTACTGCATCGCATTCATGAAGTTTCTTACCCCCTAGAACTCCTCTCTCACAGCAGATTATCTTCCACGTTCCATGTCTCCAACTTGAAACAAGCCATCCCGGGCCCCCTTGCCGAAAACACACCAGTTCAAGAACATCTTGAACACCTTTTAGAGGGTGAGCCCATCTACCATGTAAATAAGATCTTCGACTCTAGACACACAAGAGGGCAAGTCAAATTCCTGGTAGATTGGGAAGGTTATGGACCCAAAGAACAAAGCTGAGTTCCTACCAAGGACATTCTTGACCCTCTCCTCTGGCAAGAGTTCCATGCCCCAAGAACCACAGCACCCTCGGTCACTAGAGTATTAATTACAGCTGCCACGCATCTCCCTAATTTGCTCTCCCCCTACTTAAGCCACTCTCTCACACCACTCCAATACAAAGTATTGTTCCGTTTCATCCAGCCCATAACAAGCTTTGCATTTTCTGACTATCTCTCAATTTTCTGACCTTTGCTTGCCTCATTTCATTTATGACCTTTGTCTTGCCTATTCTATGTTGTTTGCCGATCACCCGACCCTCACTTGTTTCCTGACCTTGCCTCCAGTCTCTTGTTTTGACTTCGTCTACAGTCTCCTTCCCTGCTCTCCTCTGTGCACACACATCCATAAGTGCCTGCACTCTGACACCTAGCTTTTGCTTTTTGAGCCAATATCAGAAACCTCACGATACAGTAGGCTGGTGGAGTTCTATTAGACTAGATCTAGGTGCTTATGGTTAATATGGTTATAGTTATGGTATTTGGCAGACGCTTTTGTCCAAAGCAACTTGCAATATATTATTATCATCATCATCATCATCATCATCATTATTATTATTATTATATCAATACAATAATACAATTGCTCTACTCTGACATAGCCTACCTTCAAGATGACAGCTGCTTCATGACTGCAGGACTTACCTAACAGTGATGCGCGGGCTGACCCGAAGTCAGCGGGCGCCCGCAGGCATTCGCGGTCACCCGCAATTGCGGGTCATGGAAAAATATTTTTAATGATATTCGGGTTGCAGTCGGTCGGGTCGTTTGTCGTTTGAGATAAACATTACAAATAATGTGGTAAACGTTTGTAATTCAAACAGTAGGCACA
>JAODXR010000010.1:3067768-3078258 GCA_028877395.1 Cathorops festae
CCGTAGTCAGCTGGGATAGGCTCCAGCTTGCCTGCGACCCTGTAGAACAGGATAAAGCGGCTACAGATGATGAGATTGATGATGATATTTTTAATTTAACCTTTAACCAAGTAAAATCTAATTGAGCTGAAAAAAAAAACTTTTTCAAGCATGATCTGGTCAAGAGAACAGCAAACATTTTTTACAACCGTAAAACACAAATAACAAAAACAGATAAATACAGCTGTTGCACATTACAAATAAATGAACATATTGTAATATACAGTTTCTATACAATAAAAGATAATGGACAAAATATGTGCAATTTCAAAAATTATTCCACAACAAATTTAGGATTATTCCACAACTGTCACATTGACCAAAAGTGCTCTTTTTTCCCCTTTTAAAGTGTATCTAAATTCCAGTTCCTTCTGTACATTATCTAGGAACAAGAAGCAGCATATTTAAAAGTTTCTTCTTCTTCTTCTTCTTCTTCTTCTTCTTTAAAGCTGCTCTGACTCTATAGGAAAAAAACTTGCAAAATATTGTGAGAGCACAGAGCATATTGATGTTATTTATTTTTTAAACATATGTATGAAGACAGATAAGAAGGAACCAGTGCAAGAAATGACTTATATATAAAAGCCAACCAATGTGAAACTCTGCAGACATACAGAGATAGTCACTTAGCAGCAGCATTCAGGAAACGGTGGTGTACATGGTTTCCACATCCAGTAACCAAACGTAAAGCATAATGATAAACAGTATCCAGTTTCTTTAAGTACAGGTCAGGTGCATCCACAATATAAATAGTAAATGCAAATAACAGATAACCATAATCCAATAATGGTAAAAATCTTCTAGAAATCAAGTGTTTCCTTGTCTGGAAGGAGAAACAGGATTTTTCCTGAAAAAGAAACACACACACACAAGACACTTCATGCCTTAAAGTAATGATGGATGTCGTTTCTCCTTACTTACTTGAGCGGTTCTTGACATAATATGGATTACTACAGTTGTGGAATAGGGCTATTTACTGTATGTTTATTATTTATTATTTACTGTTTGGTTTCAAATGCATTAAGAAGGCAAGAAATTCCTCTAAGTACCTTTTGAAGAGACACACCTGTTGACTGAAAAGCATTCCAGGTGACTACCTCATGAAGCTGGTTAAGATAATGCCAGTAGTGTGCAAAGTATCATCAAGGTAAACATTGGCTACTTTGAAGAACCTAAAACATGAAACTTTTTTAACACGTTTGTGTTTACCACATACTAGTGTATCTCAAATAATTAGAATGTCATGAAAAACATCAATATTTTCCATCAGTTATTTAAGAAAGTGAAAATGTAATATATCCTACACTCGTTACAAATAAATTAAATTTTTTATTTTTCTATGTTAATATTGAGAATTATGGCCTACAGTGTAAAAAAAAAAACATATCTAAAGATATCAGACTATTTCATTTCAAGTTTGAGTAAAACAGTATAAATACCGTGTATCTCTCAGTCTAGTTCAGTATACGCAACCACAATCATGAGGAAGACTGCTGACTTGACAGTTGTTCAGAAGACGATCATTGACACCCTTCACAAGGAGGGGAAGCCATGGAATGTCACTGTTGAAAAGGCTGGCTGGAAAAGGTGCACAAGCTACAGAGATGACTGCAGCCTTGAGAGGATTGTGAAGAAAAGTTGATTTAAGAACTTGGGAGAGCTTCATAAGGAGTGGACTGAGGCTGGTGTTAGTGCATCAAGAGCCACCATGCACAGACGTCTTCAGGAAAGGGACTACAACTGTCACATTCCTAATATCAAGCCACTCCTGAACCAGAGACAACTTCAGAAGTATCTAACCTGGGCTGAAGCACGGTGGTGTAGTGTTTAGCACTGTCGCCTCACAGTAAGAACGTTCTAGGTTCAAGCCCAGCAGTCAACAGGGGCCTTTCTGTGTGGAGTTTGCATGTTCTCCCTGTGTATGTGTGGGTTTCCTCTGGGTGCTCTGGTTTCCCCCACAGTCCAAAGATGTGTGCTCATTGCTCGCTCGTGTGTGTGCATGCGTGTGTTCACTGCTTCAGATGGGTTAAATGCAGAGGATGAATTTCATTGTGTTTGAGTGTGCGTGTGACAAATAAAGGCTTCTTCTTCTAAGGAGAGAAAGAACTGGACTGTTGCTCACTGGTCCAAAGTCCTCTTTTCAGATGAAAGTATATTGTACGTTTCATTTGGAAATCAAGGTCCTAGAATCTGGAGGACGAGTGGAGAGGCACAGAATCCAAGGTGTTTGAAGTCCAGTGTGCAGTTTCTGCAGTCTGTTACCCCTTTTCCACCAAATCAGTTCCAGGACTGGTTTGGGGCCAGTGCTGGTGCTGGTTCACAACTCGTTCAATTTGCGAGCCAGCTGAGAACCAGTTTGCTTTTCCATACCTCGGGGTGCTAAGGGGAGCCACGTCATTATGTCGCTGTATATGTCAGTTACATCGCTGCATTTGCATAAACCTTGGCGCGAACATTGAAGCAACAACAACACGGAAGAAGCAGCAACAAGAACAATAATGGATGACTTCGCGTTGTACAGCTGCTGCTTCTTGTCGCTTAAAAATGGCGACCTTTCTCGCTCTTGCTATTGTTGTTGGTATTAACAACTCCACACCCCTGCTGACATAAGCGGTTCTTTCCTCTGGCCCAGCAAAGAGTTGGTGCTAGCCTGGAACGGTTTTTCTGGTCCCAGAGCCAGTTCTTTGTCAGTGGAAACAGAAAACCCGGTTCCAAACTAAGCACTGGCCCCGAACCAGCCCTGGAACTGATTTGGTGGAAAAGGGACATGTGAGGCGACAGTGCTAACCACTACCCCATGTTAATGATTATATTTGTCTGCAGACCATAAGTATGCGATTGATGCTGATAAATGTAAAGATTGGAACATTTGGTTGATGAGAAGAGAGTTTCAGTTTTGATAAATTCACCGGAAGTTGTGTTTACAGTAATAAAACCGGTATGATATCATGTGCACGCGCAGACAGAAAAAAAAGAAAGACACACAAGGCTTTTGGGATGTTATTTACGTTCCGACCGGAAGTAGTGTTTATGCTAATGAGCTGGGGGGCTGGGCGTATATCACGGGATCCGCCCTTCATTCAGCACATGGTTTACGCAGCTTTTCCTTCGCGCCACTTTCTCAGTTTTACTACGACCTACAAAGTGCTTTGGGTGAATATTTCCGGTGCGGTGCTGCTCGCTCCAGGCGGCGGCGTGGAAAAGTTTGCGGTGCAGTTTGACACGTTTTGGGGCGAACGGCGGCCCGAAACGGGGGTAAGTGTGTGTGTGGTGTACTGAACATGGTGGACTTCGCAGCGCGAGCTGGTGGCTTTACTCTGCCTTATTCACGGGGAACCTGTTGTCGCGTGCGAGCTTCTTCTCCTCAGCGCTGCGCCTGAGGACCCGTGTCACGTTATTTCTTTGAAATCTAAATCGTGGTTTGGATTGACTGTGAGCGCGGCGGGAGATTTCAGAGCGCGGGGCGGTGTATAAAACGCAACTATGGCTGATAAACAGTGTAGTAAAGAGTGGCGCATGGTCGCCCTCTGCTCCTCCATGAGAACATGAAGGGGGGGAGATTTGAAAAAGCTGCACCGTCCCCCTGCACTTAAACCCGCTCTGAACTCCGGTACATCCCGCGCTAACCGAACTTGGGCGACCGCAGGACGTGATGGTGCCCGTTTCACGGTTTTTTAAAAAGCTCTTTTGTACGCGTTTATTGTTAACAGAACAAAGCGCGCGCGGTGAGCAGCAGGAACAGCAAGTAGCGCGTGGGGAGCAGCTTCCGTAGGCCGCGCGCTCCACAGCCACCGCAGCAGCTTAGCAACCAGTGCTAGGCAACGTCATAGTGGCGCGTTGGATTTAAAAATGCACACTTTAATGTGTAACTTAAATTAAGTCTTTTTTTTTTCTTGGAATAAAGATTGTGTACTGTGAGTCGGGATCCTGCTCGTTTTGTTGTTAGTGTTCATTGAGCTAACTGGCTAATAATAGCCAATCTAATTTTAATACAACTACAAATTTACTCATGAATAGTAATTCATTTTGGTGCACTTTATTTCAGTCGCCGGGTCTGTGTGGGTCTTTTTTTTTTTTAACTTTTAATCTCGCAACTGTGGTAGTTACCGTGCTTGCTTCGTAACACGCTAGTCGTTAGCGTTAACTAGCTAGCATTAGCGCAGCGCTATGGCAATTAACCTGACTAAGTTTGAGTTCGCGGTTTCGTCTTGCCGCTGCGAACGTTTTTGTAAAGGTTTTGTATGCACTTGGTGTATGTGTATGTCGTAACTGAGCGCTTTTAAAAGTGGACTAACATTCACGCTAATGCTTCGGCTAGCGAGCTCACCGGCGCCATGTTACCGTTTATCATGAGGGGGATGGGTGAGCGCGCATGCGTGAGATTTTGCACCAACTGCGCATGCGTGCTATTCTAACGCACAGCGCGGTCCGCTTACTCGTGCTGTCCGAGCTGTGTTCTCACGTGACACTTAAAATTATAAATTAAGGCGTGTAAATGTGGCCTAAACATCATATTAATGAGGAAAGATGGCGGAGATTGACTATAAATCGGTTATTAATAATTAATGACAACGTGATGTAGCTGTTTCCTGCGGCTGTGAAGCACGTGTCTGAACCAACCCCTAACCTTATTTCTCTTCTGTCTGTTTTTAATCTCCAGGTCTGATCCAAGGCTCCTTAGTTATTGGACACTGAAGTACAGTCTAACCAACCCAGTGGTGGTGTCTGTGCGCCTGCGTATCGCCAAAGTGCTTACAGTGCAGGTAGTAATAAGAAATATCTACTGCAGTGGAGGCACTTCTAGCGATGCGCCGGCCCTGATGTTTCCTTATTCCCTCATCTCAGCAAGTGAGCACACTCGTACGGCTTTGTGCTAAGGTGCATCTAGTGCAGATAGTGAAGTAGACTAGCACCTACTGCCCTAAGTGCTCCTTCTGGCACGAGGGGCTGTGACTAGCGTCTCGGTGCGCCGCTTCCCCAGCTTTGGTGCAGCTCTCGGCTAGTTTTGCATAGTTGCACCACAAGAAAACACGAGTTGTGCAAATCTATGCAAAACTGACGGTGACCTGCTTCTTCTCCGTCCCGCTGTCCGAGGCATCGTGCAAGCTCGAGCAGTGCTAAAGTGCTTATAGTGCAGGTAGTGTGAGCAATCTACTGCAGTGTGAGCACTTCAAGTACTTCCAGCTTTAAAGCACTGCATCACTTCCTGTTTCCAAAGATGACTTCAAGTTCAGCCCAACACCACGTGTGTGTGTAAGCCACGTGAACATCACACACCAAACTCCCAGCAGTCTGCTAGTTCCACATTTTCTGTTCTTTAAAAAATTTTTCTTTTCTCCTTTTTTTTTTACTTTCCACTCATCTTTTCCTTCTGTCCCCATCTCTCTCTTCATTCTGTTTTCTTTATTTCTCTCTCTCTCTCTCTCTCTCTCTCTCTCTGCCTTTTCCCCCCTCTCTGCATTTCCTTTCTCTCTGGTTTGTTCCTTTCTTTTCCTCACTTATTTATGGTAACTCATTTCTTCCGATCTTTTTTACTTATTTTGCCATCTTGTTTCTTTCGCCTTGATTTTCATTCCATGTTCTTTCATCAGACCTTATTTTTCTGTACTTGTCTCTCCTTTTGCTTTTGTCCTTTTTGCATGCTACTTTGCTTTCCCATCTTGTCTTCTTCCCTTGCCTCTTGTTCTTACCTGATTTTTTTTTTTCCCCTCATCTATCCATCTCTTGCATTTTCTATGGCTTACCTTTTTTCCTCTCCTATTTTCTTCCCTTCCTATTTTCATTTGTGGTCCACTGGATGTGCCCTCAACCCGACAGTGTATTCCGTTCATTCATAACTAATGTTCCTTTCCTAGTTTTTTTTTGTGTAAAAAAAATTCCTGTGCTTTAGTCCTCGTCCTAACTGCGCTGTTCCTCGTTCAGTTTTGCTGGTTTGCATTCTGCTTCTCTATGTTCGCTGTGCAAATCCATGCAAAACTGAGCGCAGCAGCGGCTGCTCAAGACTCAGCGGCCGGCTTCGTCCTCGGCATCCGTCCCCTTGCTGTACAGGTTGGGATCGGTGACAATGCTGTGTGTGCACGTACAGACGTATTGCACTTGTCCCGGCCTGTAGAGGAGTGTGGAGATCACAGCATGCCAGATGGAGCTTCACTTTGTTTTACCAGCTGTGTAACAATATCTGGAAATAACTGTACTGGTGTCTTTTAAATGTAATGGGGAAATAAAGTTGACTTTTTCAAATAATGTCTGGTTTTGCCCCCAGGCTGTATTCTCAATCAAGTAGAACTTGACCATGAAACCTTAAAGTATTACTGATATTCACCTGTGGTATTGTTTCAAGATCTTAAGGTCAGCCTTGCTTTTCAGTTTTTGGCTATTTTTCTTTTCTGAAACCTATCCAAATATCACTGGCTGTGTTCCAAATCAGTTTAACCCATCTGAGTAGACTACATTTATGTCTCTGGCCCAGCATTTGATCAGTGTGTAGCATCATCGGTGAAACAATTTATTGAATTGCCTGCTTCAAAATAATGACTATTACATGAAAGGTCCAAAATGGCTGTGTTCCAAATTAAGTTTTATCCAAATCAGGTTTTGATGTATTAAACAGGGCAAGGGCTTGTCAAAAATACATTACAAATGTTTTTTTTTCTTTTCTTCCCATCAGGGTTTTCTTTCTCACCAGGCTGTAGCTACAGCCAGGAAAATTACTGTGTAATGGGTGTGGCTAATCAATGAATCAGCCTTTGTGCAGCTCTAAAGCTGGTCAATATTATAGCCTTGAGTTTACAAGACAAGAAAATCCAAATACAATGTTTTAATGCCACTAATGGCTGCCTCATTCTATTGTCACCCTTGATGGACTTGGGAATAACCTCAACAGCTTTGTCTCCTTATTTTCAGCTTTTTTTTTTTGTTGTTCATCTGATCTCAAAAGGGCCTGGTTTCTTCTCTGGTGAAATCTGTGCCTCAGATCACCCAACTGATTTTCAAAAATCCTTCCCCCTGAAGCGCAAATTGATTTTCAGCTATTGGAATTGACCACATGTGCTGTTCTCAATTCCCCAGGCTCGAGGGAAGGTGTTGGCACTGAGAATGGGTTTAGGTCTGGGATTTCCTATAAATAGATGGGTGGAGATCATCATGAGGGTCTTTAATTGTTCCTCTCTTTCTGCTTTAAGTTTGTCCAGCATGTCATGAATATATACTTAGAAATTTCTGCTATTCAATAGACTGGTCTATTGGTATTTTTGGTCGTTTGAGAAGTCCATTAGATTGTTCTTTCCATTTTCCTTATTTTCTCTAACCACCCTTTCTCTTTCCTTCCTTCTTACTGATTTCCTCTTTGTTGTTTCCCACTTACCTCTTTTCCATCATTACTGGTTTACAGACTTCGTCTTTCCCTTTCTTCCTCTTCCAAGAAAGAAATTTCTCTCGTGTCCACGAGATGGCGCTGTGGCCTTTAGGAAGCTCAATACTAGAAGGCAAACATTTGGCATTTGCTTTAATTATGCTTGATTTAAGAAGCTGATTATAGTGCTGTAGATTACAGACTGAAGCTGTGAGTCAACTTTTTTTCAGGTTCAGTGACGCATGAAAACGTTGCTTCAGGAGATATCAGTGTTTTGAAGCTCAGCAGTGTGTGTGGAGTGTCTTGAGTGTTCAGGTGGCCCTGAGGTGGACTGACTTGTGTACATTGAGACCTCACTGTGGCCTTGTGTGTGTAAAATGATGTCAGTCTGCGGAGGAGGAGCTTGAGGAGGTGGAGACAATTCCAGGACGCCGCCCATGTTGCTTTGACAGCTCCAGTAAAGCATTGTGTGCATACGAGTGTGTGTACTGGTTGTTACTGTGCTGTGAGACTTAATGCTCCTCATCTAAGGTATAGTCCTGATTTTCTGACCTTTAGTCAAACTCTTCTGAGGCGTCCTGAACATTATTTCCTGAGACGTTTGCTGACATTTAAATTCCCTTCTGAGATTTGATGGAATTTTAAGGGTTTGTTTGTTTTATGTCTTTAAGCAGCTTTAATGAGGATTAAAGCAGCTATATGTGTTTCTGAGATATTAAAGCAGCTCTTCTGATACAATTTTTAGGGTATAACAGACTGGTTTAATGGATTTTTCTAAGGTTTTCAGTATATGACTAATGAATAAGCAAACGTTTCTGATATTTTTTCAGTTTCTGAGCATCTGCGATGCATTGCACAACTTTTATGGTGCGCAGTTTTTAATTATTCACATTTAATACAAAGCATCCTGATGTTTAGCAAACTTTTTTTGTTTGTTTTTAGAAATTAATGGAATCATGTTGGAGCAAGAAGGGTTTTTTTTTAACGTTCATTTTTATTGATTTTTTCTGAATTTTTTTTTAGGTTTATTTAATATTTTGAGGTTTAATGCAGCTTCTGTGATTTGAGTTTAAGTGCTTTGTGTGAAGTAATGGTCAAAAGTTTAAATACATGGAGATGAATGTCATGGCAGTGTTGAGTTTCAGTGAAATTTTTTTTTTCTCTTCCACTGGGGTAAGAAAAAAGAAATTGGTACACAAATTAGTTTTATTATTTTTTTTTTCTGAAATCAACACAGGGTCATAATTATACATACACCCATTTAGGTTATTAATTCAGTGATGCTGAAAGTTCCAAAATAACTTCTCAAGGCCAAGGACTCTTAACTTCCTGTTAGTGATCATGATTGCTGACAGCTGGTAGCTTCTCTGTGCCAAAAAAAAAAAGGTTTTGCATTCACTGGATTGACAAACAGAACAGTAACAGACCCACACACATTACAATGGAAAAGTCCAAGGAGCTCAGTGCAGATCTGAGAAAGAGGATCGGAGATTTAACACAACTTGGGAATGTCTCTTGGAGCCTTTTCTAAACAACTGCACATTCCAAGATCATCAGTTCAAGCAATTGTATGCAAGTGCAAGTTGTTGGGAGGTGTAGCCACTTTGCCAAGCCACTTTGATGGAAGAAGACTGCCACTGTCACCCTTAGCTGAGAAGAATTTGATTCGCATGGCCAGGAACCACCAAAGCACAAGCCTGCCATGACCTGGAAGCTGCTGAAACACTGTCCACAGTCAAGCAAGTTTTACATCACTATGGACTGAGAGGTTGCCACCCAAGAAAGAAGCCCCTGCTCCAAAACTGACACATTCAAGTCTGTGGTTGAGCACATGGACAAAGTAAAATCCATCTGGAGGAAAATTTCATGGTCAGATGAGACAAAGACTGAGTTGTTTGGCCATAGTGATCAAAGGATCACTCTACCAATTGTGAAGCGTGGTGGTAGCATGGTGCTCTGTGGCTGTTTTGCTGCCAGTGGATGTAGCATGGTGCTCTGTGGCTGTTTTGCTGCCAGTGGATGTAACAATGAAGGAGGACTGTCTCCAAATTCTTCAGCATAACATCAAGCCATCGGAAACTTGGACACAATTTGGATGTTCCAGGAGGACAATGACCCCAAATACACATCAGAACTTGTTGCGGAGGAGAAACCAGGCTAGCATTGAGCTGAGAACAAGTCTTGACCTCAACCCTGTTGAAAATATGTGGACTGTGCTTAAGTCAGGTCTGTGCCAGGAAACACAGATTTAATTGAATTCTGCCCAGAAGAGTGGTCAAATGTGTCATGAACAGTTTTGCACTTAAGTTTCCATCAATGAATAGTTTATAACTTCAGCAAAACAGACTTCATGTTAAAATGTTATCATGCTATCTGTTATCACCTAAATAAGGATGGATTACCTTTTGAGTCTGGTTCCTTTTGAGGTTTCTTCCTAATGTCGTCTGAGGGAGCTTTTCCTTGCCACCGTCACCACAGGCTTGCTCACTGGGGATAGATGAGGGATAAAATTAGCTCATGTTTAAAGTCACTAAAATTCTGTGAAGCTGCATTGTGACAGTGTTTTGTTAAATGCTATAAAAATAAACTTGACTTGATTTGACTTTAAATATCTAACTAGAATTGTGCCAGAAACTTGTTGATGGCTATCAAAAGCGTCTGGTCAAGGTGAAACTTGCAAAGGGGTGTTTAAGCATATATTAGGTGTGCTGTTTGTATATCTTTGACCTTGTATGTATAATTTTTGACCCTGTGTTGATTTCAGAAAATAAAATCTTGTGCACAAAAATTCTTGCTTTTTTTTCTCCTATTAAATTTTTGTTGGACAATCTTTTTCTGTGGCAGAATGAACGGTTCAAATAAGCCATTCCCAGTTAAACTCAATATTACCATGACTTTCATGTCTATGTATGTAAACTTCTGACTATAATTATTTCCCAATGTAAATTTTTATGATTTAATGAGCTAAGTTGTCTAAAGTGACTTACAGATTTATCAAGTTTAATGAATCACTTGAAGGCAGGGGCGGGTCCTGAAAATTTTCTCAGGAGGGGCAAATTATCCAATAATGTCATAAGGTGACTCATTCAACAGGTACATT
>JAODXR010000010.1:3814046-3825804 GCA_028877395.1 Cathorops festae
TCTATTCTGAATAAAATATGGAATTTTGAAACTTCCACATCATTGCATTCCATTTTTATTTACAATTTGTACTTTGTACCAATCTATGCGTCAGCCCTGCGATGACCTGGTGACTTGTCCAGAGTGTACCCTGCCTTTCGCCCGTAGTCAACTGGGATAGGCTCCAGCTTGCCTGCGTCCCGATAGAACAGGATAAAGTGGCTAGAGATAATGAGATGAGACTTTGTACCAACTTTTTTTGGAATCGGGGTTGTAGAACTGCAACTGAATCTGAATGCATTATTAAGAAAGAACAGATAATATGTTCCAAACAAATACAGAAACAAATAGTAGGTGCTCTATTCTGTTATTCTTTTAACGTTTGCTAAAAAAGTTCACATGCTATCTGGTTGAGATGACTGATTTTATTTTACTGCAGGCATAAGTAATTATATGTCACATTTGTGTCATGATCTGCAATATTTGTGACATGATCACCAAGAAGCATCAGGTCAGTAGCAAGAGGAACCACGTAGCTTGGAGTTTGCCGAGGTGGATGTTCATGCCACTAAGGATAAGTGGATTGTCAACTTCTGTGAAGGAAAGCAGCAGTATTCCCATGTCCACAAAAAAGCTACCCATCTAATAACAATGTATAGTCTTGTGAAAAAAATAAGTACATGCCATGGAAGACTTTTCTCAATCTATCTAAACAAGCAAACATTTCACCCTTTTGATACAGTGCCTACAGATAAAGGCGATGAACAAAACAACAAGGAAAGTGACCTCTTTCAGTCATTTATTCAAGAAAAAATATCAATAGATGTAATATTCTTCTTTGGAGAAAGTAAGTACACACTTGGCTTAAGAAGCTAATATTGCCCCCTTTAACAGAAATAACTTCTTGTAGGTGTTTTGCAAAATTGTCTACCATTCTCTGACATTGGCTTGCTGAAATTTTTGACCACTCTTCTATGCAAAAATTCCTTGAGTTGTAAGAAATTTGAAGGTTTTATTGTATGCATTGCCCTTCTCAAATCTCCCCACAACATTTCAGTGAAGTTCAAATCTGGGCTTTGACTAGACCTTTCCATAGCCCTCCATTTTTTTTTGAGCCTATCCTTAGTGGAGTTGCTAGTGTGCTTTGGATCATTATCTTGTTGAAAGGTGCAGCTCCAGTTCAACTTCAACTTTTGAACACATGGCCTCATGCTATCTTGAAGCACTCTTTGATACGATTCAATATTCACAGTTGAATCAATGAATGTAAGCTTCCCAGTCCCTCAGGCAGAAAAGTAACCCCAAACCATAACAATTCCACCACCATGATTCACAGTTGGTATGAGGTTCTTCTCCTGAAAAGCTGTTTTTGTTCTGCAGCACATGTACTCTTACTGTGGTCAGACAACTCTACCTTTGATTTATCTGTCCGGAGCACATTATTCCAAAAGTTTTGGCCTTTCATATCTAATATATAATGTTCTTTTTGGACAGCAAAGACTTTTTACTGGCACGCCTCCCATGCGGGTCAAATTTGTCCGATCTCTTTCTGGTCGTAGATGTACGCACTTTCCCACCACCAGTTCTAAGAGTAACCTGCAGATCCAGTGATTTAAATTTTGGGTTTCTTGGAGACTTTTGTTAGCATCAAACAGTCTGCTCTTGGGCTGAATTTGCTGGAGCAGCCAGGCTTGGAGGGCGGCACGGTGGACCCTGTAGAACAGGATTAAGCGGCTAGAGATAATGAAATGACAGATGAGATGAGCCAGTCATGGACAAATTGGCAGTTGTTTGAAATCTATGGCATTCAAAGATGATTTTCCTAACAGTGGAATGATTTATTTCTATTAATTTTAATATCTTTTTAAGTCCCTTGCCAGATTCATTCGTATCCATGACCTTTTTTTCCTGAGGTCCTCAGAGAGCTCTTTAGATCTTGGCATGATAACACCACACACTTCAATAAGAAACAGAGCATCAGACTTGAGATGTCATATTTAAATAAGACAGGTTCCACCTGCTCCTCCACCTGAAGGAGGTTTGAATCAATGGCTCCTAATTTGGAGCACCTGATTCAAATTTTATGGACTTGAAAGTGTGATGATATATAAAGGTGTACTTTCTTTTGCCAGGGTGTCCTTACCTTTTTGACTGATTTTTATTAATTTAAATTGTGAAAATAACAAAATGTCAATTTTATGTGTCATTTCTGGGAGTATATTATCTTTATCTATAGGCATTGGATCAATCAGAGTGAAATATTTGTTTAAATATGTTGAGAAAAGTCTACAATTTCCATGGGATCTGCTTATTTTTTTCACACGACTGTATATTTGACAGTCACTTTTATGCAAAGCAGTTGAAGGTTAATTAAAAGCCTTGCTCAGTGGCAGCTTGGTAACATTACGATTTGAACTCGCAACCTTCTGACTATTAGCCCAAATTTTAAGTTGCTGAGCTGCTGCCACCACCACCCATGTAATGGGTGCAAGGCCTATCAGTGTTGGTGATTGTATGATATGTAAATTAATCTGGTGTCCCCCAGGGACTCCCTTCTTTCCTGGTTGAGGAAGATGTGAGAAAGAAGGCAAAAATAACCATAAAACAGAGCTGCCAGTGTTGCTGTTTTATTTCTTTATCCATGTTTTGTGAGTGCTAGGACTTGAATTAAAGATTGAGTGGCAAAGGTGTGGAAAACGTCTAGTTTCTTTACACCCAACTGATAATTTCAGAGTCTAGAGAACATTGAAGTGATGCATTCTGCATCGAGTGGCATAGATTTGTTTGTACTTGTAAACAAAACAAGGTTTGTGATGGCTTTGAATAACAGTGATGTGCTAAAAGCTTTTGGGAAACTGGTCATTACTTGGATAAGAGGTGTTGGGGGGTGCTAAGTGGACTTGCTAAGGTAAGCTTACAGCAGGAAAACACATCACTACAAGACTGGTACATACACACATTCACATTGGTGGCTTTGTAATTTTACTGCTGTTTGTGCAGGGATAAAAGTAAATAAATAATGAAAAAAGTTGCCACATTAATTACTGTTAATTGAGTCTTAAATTCTTGCATAGAATAAAAAACAAACAAACAAGAGAAACATATTCATGTATTAAAATCAGCCAACAGATGTGTGTTGAAATATTGCTTCACTGTTCAAACACTTAATTTGTTATTGTTAAACCTAGAGCAGAAAAGACAAATGTCACATAATCTGTTATCACTTTCGTGAACAAATAATAAAAGGGTTAGTGGCAGATTGACATTTTATTACTCTGTCTGTCAAGTCAAACTAGGAAAACAGAGCGTCAATCAAAAGGAATGAGCTAGCAAATATAAAGGAAAGTAAATAAGGATTAAAGATCACATCCATATGTAAAACATTGCATTCAGGGTGGAACGATCACATGATCGCTCGTGTGCGACCCGGACCCTTAAAAGTGGCGTACAGCCTCAGCCTAGAGGGAAGGACTAACAGTGACTAACAGTGCCATTGAGACACCACTGGAGTGAGAGGCTAGTGGCAGCCTATTTGAAACCCACACTGATCCTGTGCAACTGGCGACAGCAGCAAAAGCAGATAGGCAGCTGGTAAGCCGCTGGACTTGAAGTTATGGCCTGTTTGTTACTCACTGCCGGTGTCGGCAGTCGTTAGCTTAGCAACAGGGTCAGTCGCTCAGCAAAATGTGTCTCAGCTGTTAACCCTTGAGTAGCATGCAGCTAGTTTATTTGCTTTCCTATATGTTTGCAAGTTAACACTATATTGTCTGTGGGAAAAAAATTGGGGTTTTGAAATGGTTTAAAGGGTAAGATTAAATGCATTAAAGTGCTTCATTTATGATTACAAATCAGTGAATTGAAATGGTCAAAATATTAAAACGTAATTGTATTGTCTTTTGTGAAGCACTGTGGTTTACTTTGCATTTAATGTAATTTAAGGCATTTTAATGGGTTTAAATATTTATAAATATGTTTATTCATTGTTTACACTTGGTTGCAGTTATTTAATGTTACATGTTTATTTTCAGCAGTACATCTTGTGCAATATTTAACATTTCTCTTTGTGGTTTTTAATTTATTAAAGGTTTTCACCTAAATAGCTAAATGAATAAATGGGAAAAAGGACTAAATGAATGACATGAACATGTTTATATCCTGAATTTTTAAACTAAAAGAAGAAAGGAAAAGGAAAAAAAATTGTTTCTTCATTTGAGTGAATTCCAGTCAACTCTGAGCTGAACCACGAGACTGGGAACTGAAGATCCAGGACAAAAGTCCAGGAGCTTGAGCAGAGCAACAACCTGGAGGCCTGGAGAAGAGATAGTTAAGTGGAGAAAAACACCATTAAAGCACCATAAATAGCCTGTACCTTCTGCACCTTACCTGTGAATAGCCTAAAGATTGAAATTAAACATGGCTGACCAAGCTGTAAAAAAAAGTCAGTGGAACAACTCAAGGTGGAGAGGAAAACAGCTAAAATATCATTCTCTTGTCTGGTCAACACTATAATCAGAATATACAAAGACATGACTGATGAGAAGCTCAGAAACAGTTTCATCAGACTCACAATAGAGGCTGAGAGAGTCATGGAGATAAATGAAGATGTGGAGGCCAGACTCATGGCAGAGCTGGAGGCAGTGCTGGGTACAGATGAAGAAGCGGTGTTAACTGAATGGCAAAATGCTGACCTGGCAAAAACTGCAAATGAGTGTGAGCTGAAACTGAAAGAGGTCAAAAGTCTGATCCAAGAGACTCTTTGGGCCAACTTTGGAAGGACTGTGGTGTCCACAGCACTACAGGCAGCAGAGGCTGAGTGTGAGCATGTTGATACTGTTCAACCTAATGTCAGCCAGGATGTGTATGACTTCATGCTCAACCATCTGCAAGGATTGGTAAAGACGGTAAGGGAGGTGCATGGCTGGTGGAAACAGTGGGTCCCTCCAGATGTTCAAAGAGATCTTCAGAGTCAACGGAAAGGGCTTGAACTCCACATCCCCAAGTTGGTGTCCAGGAAGGCTGACTTCATATAGGCAAGGATAAAGGAGGATGCTGAAAGACACTCATAGATAGTGGTTGTGTCAAGTTATCCTATACCAACCATCAAACTGAAGCCAACAGCCCTCCCCAAGTTTACTGGCAACAAACGTGACTTCCATAGATGGAGGAAGGACTGGGAAGTATTGCAGAGACAAGATGAGCCAACAGGTTCAAGAGAGGTGAAAAAGATTCAATTATTGGACAGCCTTGATGACAAAATCACCAGATACCTATGCTGCACCACCTACAATACTGCAGACGACATCTTCAGTGTTCTAGGGAACCGCTATGGCAATCAAATGGCCGTTGCAATTGAAATAGTGGAGGAGCTACAGAAGATGCCAGCTGTCAGATGTCATCAGCCCCGAAAGATAGTGGAATTAATTCAAGCTGTGGAGAAGGTGCTTCAAGACTTGAATGACCTCTGAGACACAGGTGCTATTAAAAATCCTCTTCTAACAAAGTCCATTGAAAGTAAACTTCCAGAGACTTTAAAAAAGGAATGGCTGGTCTATGTTGCTGACAGGAGAAATGCTGTGGGCCCAGAGAACCAGTTCGATAGTCTCTTGAAGTTCCTGAAAGATCAAGAAAGCATATATGAACAGCTTGAGCAACTGAGGGAAGAGGAGCCAAGTAGGAAGGAGGCCAAGATGGAACCCAGACATGCCAGAACCAAGTCAACAAAGTCAGGCAATGACCAAGTAGGGTGTGTTGTCTGTGGTGATGGAAAGCACAAGAGGAAGCTCTACTTTTGCAAGCAGTTCTGAGCACTAAAGCTAGCAGAGAGGAAAGCTGCAGTGAGGAAACTGGGAACATGTAGGAGATGTCTCGAGGTCTATAATAGCAGCTCATTCTGCAAACCAACCTACCTGTGTAAAGACCAATATAGTAAAGATGACAGTATTCCTGAACACCACTTTTACTTGTGCCCCCACACTGAAACAAAGAAAAGCAGCACGGGTCAGAAGAGGAGTGGGTTTGGTCCAGAGGAGGATAAAGGCAGGAGGAAATACACAGAGAAGCAGGAGGAGTTATTCTGTAAACTTTCACGTGATCTGGAAAAACAATGTCGAGATGTGTTCTCTAATGCTGTGTCCAGGGCCTTCAGCACCATAAAAGACCAGCCGAGCTTCTTAGTGGAAAGTGGACTCCAAGAGCTGCCAGTGATAATGATGCTTTTTGAGGTTACAGCTAATGCTGGACAGAAAATTGGGACATTGATTGATTTGGCTTCAGACACCAATTATATAACCCATAAGACTGCAAGCAGGCTGAACCTCAGAAGTGAAGAAATCACACTCGTCGTCCATGGAGTTGAAGGGATGAAAGTCCAGGTGGAGACAAGGCAATATCTCCTAAAAATTAGAGTAAAGACCCTCAAAGGCACCCTACAACCACACCAACTGGTTTGTTATGGACTTGATAACTTCACAGACATCCACAAGCATGTGACACCAAAGCAGCTCCATACATTCTTCCTAGACGTACCACTGGATGAACTTGTAAGACCCAGGGAAATACACCTGTTCATAAGTCACAGAGAAGGCCAGCTCATGCCTCAACGTGTCAAAGTTGTTGGGGACCTCATTCTGTAGGACAGATCAGTGGGGAAGACAGTCAGAGGAACACATCCTGAACTCTTTGAGGAACTAACTGTGCCAGCCCATATGTCCAAGACACATTTCACATGATCAATGAGAGCAGCTGCTGAAAAGTATGAGGAACTCATTAGCAGGATCCCAGAGCAACCTCTGCTGAACAGCCAAGCCATCATCCAGCTTCAGGAGTCAAGCACTGCAGCTATCAGTCAGGACTTCCTAGAGTGGTGGAGGTGGGACAGAATGTGAATATATGGCCTAAATAACCTGCTAATGAAAGGCCCAAATGTCCTTAACCAGATCCACACTGTCGTCCTCAGATTCAGAGGTGGAGTGCATGCTGCCCTGGGAAACATCGAGAAGATGTATAATTCCATCTGGTTGGAGGACAGGAAGGTGCACCTGCATAGATTCCTCTGGCATGACACTGAGGAAGAAGAGTTGGGGGAATATGCAATAACAAGAGTAAACATTGGAGACAAGCCAGCAGGGTGTATTGCACAACTAGCAATGTGAGAAACTGCCAACCTCCCTCTTTTCACTCACCTCAAAGAGGAGCAGCAGGTTCTCCAGCATGACAGCTATGTTGATGACATCCTCACATCCCACGACAACCGTGACCAGCTGAAAACCATCACAGCAAATGTGGAACAGATCCTGAAAGCTGGTGGGTTCGAGCTCAAACCTTGGACCTTTTTGGGACAAAGGGGGACAAAGGAGTACTGCGACAAACAGGAGAAGACAGCAAAGACCATGGTCCTACCAAACCAAATGCAGGATGAGGACAATAAGGCGCTTGGCCTAGGCTACGTAGTGGAAGAGGACAAACTGCATATCATGATTGCCATCAACTTCTCAAAGAGAAAGAAAAAGATGAGACTTGGTCAAGACCTGCTTCAAGGACAAATCAGAGCCCAGACACCAAACCCCCTGACACATCGAGTGCTACTCAGCCAAGTATCAGGACTGTATGATCCAGTCAGCCTGGTGACTCCTGCTAAACAAAAAGGGGCCATCCTGGTATGTAGAGCATTCCAAGAAGTAAAAGGAAGACACTCCTTAGTAAAAGACACATGGGACACAGCATTCTCTGATGACCTTAGGGAGGATGCAATAAAGCTCTTTGAAGAGGATGTCCAGCTGGGCAAAGTTAAATTCACCAGAACACTGACACCCCCATGCTTCTCCCATGGACCTTCAGCAATCACCTTCTCTAATGGAAGCGAACATGCCTACAGAGCAGTTATGTACTTAAGGTGGGACTCAGCCCAAGGCCCGATTGTCAGGCTGGTTGAATCCAAAGCTAAACTGACTCCTTTGGATCAAAAAGGTGATGCTGTCAAAGGAGAGATGTTTGGACCAGTGTTTGCCTCATGTCTGAAAAAATACTTCAACCAGCACAGCCGGATCCAAGTCAAGAGGTGGTACCATTTTGTTGACAGCCAGACAGTCCTTGGTGCAATCCAACAGGAGAGCTATGGCTGCCAAACATCCTTTGTCAATACAATTGGAGAAATACATAATAACACAAATATACAGGACTGGTGGTGGATTCCTGGCCCACAAAACATTGCTGATGCATCACAAGAGGAGCCAGCCTGCAAGACCTGGATGAGGATTCAGAGTGGCAGAGAGGGCCAAAGTTTCTGAGCCTCCCAGTAAGTGAGTGGCCAGTCAGATCAGCCAAAGAACTTGCAGCCACTGCCAGAGAGAACATCAACAAGCTGCAGAAGAAGGTGTTTGCTGCTGCACTGACAAGAGCCAAGGAAAAGAAACAAGAGCTAAAACAAGAATCAGAACAAGATCATGAACAGATCCCGACAAAGCAAAGTAGACCACCTGCAGGGCCATCCATCCAAAGTCTTGTGTATGTGAAGTGCTTAAGTGATCTATCCCAGCTGGTCAAGACAGTTACATGTATCTGGAGAGCAGCGAAAAGGTTAATCGGGCAAAATCAAGCCATGAACAGTCCAAAGTGGGAGGCGGTCTCATCAGCTGGAGTCATCTCTGTAAGAGAAAGAGAGGATGCCCTGAGAGACATTTTACATGCAGCACAACAGGGCACAGCATTTCCAGGCTCCACTACAGACAGGCTGGTAGTCTACAAAGATCAAGACTCTGGGCTCTTGCTTTGTGGAGGTTGAGTGCAAACTTTCAGGGAGTATCAAGTCAGCATCCCCATCCTAACTTATGGCACCTGGGTGTCCACACTGTTAGCACGGGAGGCCCACAACGAGGCTTATGATGGAATGGCTAGAACCTTGCTCAGAATGAGGATGAAGGCATGGATCATAAAGGGCAGGAGAATTGCCCAAAAGGTCGTTGATGGATGCATTGTCTACAGGAAGGTGAAATCAAAGAAATGTCAACAAATAATGGGTGACTTGCTGCCAGAAAGAACTGAGTCTGCTGCACCATTCAAATTCACATCTTTTGACCTTTTTGGACCCTACCAACTAAGAGATGATATCAAGAAAAGAGTGACACTTAAGGTTTGGGGAGTTGTCTTCTGCTGTATGGCCAGCAAGGCCATCCACACCAAACTAGTAAACGCTCTGTCAACAGAAGGTTTCATGATGGCCTATCAAAGATTTACAGCAGTCAGAGGACACCCAAGAAATATTTGGTCAGATCCAGACACCAACTTCATTGGAGCAAAACCAGTCTTGGAGGAGCTGTACAGATTCTTGAGCAGCCAAAACAAAGCAGATCTGGAGGAGACCACAGCAAAAAACGGAACAGAGTGGATGTGGAAAATTTATCCAGCTGATTCTCCACACAGGAATGGTGCTTCAGAAGCTGCTGTACATGTTGTAAAGAGGGAATTCCAGAGTGTCGGGAGGGACTCTTTGCTCAGCTACAGTGAGTTCCAGAAAGCTCTTCAGCTAGCAGCCAACCTTGCAAATGAGTGCCCAATTGACACCAGAGTACAGAGCTGGGAGGACTGCATTCAGTACAGTATGTCACACCCAATACTCTTCTACTCGGTCGAGCATCTCAGAGTGGGGATGTCAGAACATTTTACTTTTCCAGCTACCCCTACAAGAGACTCCAAGCAATGCAGGCAGAAGTGACAAAGTTCTAGAGGAGCTGGAGCAAACTCACTGGTCCATACCTGTTTGTCAGAACAAGTGACATATGGCACAGAGGAACATCACTGTAGGGGATGTTGTCTGGCTTTGTGACCAAAATGCATTAAATTCAAGCTCACCAGAGTCATCAGCATCAATCCAGACAGTAAAGGTCTTGTGAGGGATGTGAACATCAGGATCTTCCTGAGCTATTGCATCCCTAACGAAACCTCTGAAGGGAAAGCCAAACCATCCAGGAAAGAAGGAGAAAATCCAAGCCACCATCCTTCACAGGGACGTCAGGCGACTCATTGTCCAATTACATGCATATGAACAACTGAATGACTAAGCCGGTAACTGACCTCAAGTGACAACCAAGTTTGCCTTTGAAGCCAATGATCTCCCCAGTGGTTCCATGGGAAGATCGAGTGGGAGGTATCAAGTCAAAATAGGAAAACAGAGCAGCAATCAAAAGGAATGAGCTAGTGAATATAAAGGAAAGTAAATAAGGATTAAAGATCACATCCATATGTATGACATAGCGTTCAGGAAGGAACGATCACATGATTGCTCGTGTGCGACCCAGACCCTTAAAAGCGGCGCACAGCCTCAGACTGGAGGGAAGGACTAACAGTGCCATTGAGACACCACTGCAGTGAGAGGCTAGTGACGGCCTATTTGAAACTCACACTTATCCTGTGCAACTGGAGACAGCAGAAAAAGCAGAGATGCAGCCGGTAAGCAGCTGGACTTGAAGTTATGACCTGTTTGTTACTCAGTGCTGGTGTCACCAGTCGTTAACTTAGCCACGGGGTCAGTCGCTCAGCAAAATGTGTCTCAGCTGTTAACCCTTGAGTAGCATGCGACTAGTTTATTTGCTTTCCTAGATGTTTGCAAGTTAATATTATGTTGTCTGTGGGAAAAAATGGGGGTTTTGAAATGGTTTAAAGGGTAAGATTAAATACATTTAAAGTGTTTCATTTATGATTATGGGCAGCACGGTGGTGTAGTAGTTAGCGCTGTTGCCTCACAGCAAGAAGGTGCGGGTTCAAGCACCATGGCTGGCGAGGGCCTTTTTGTTTGGAGTTTGCATGTGGTCCATGTGGGTTTCCTGCAGGTGCTCCGGTTTCCCCCACAATCCAAAGACATGCAGGTTAGGTTAACTGGTGGTTCTAAATTGACATTAATTGTTTTTGAAAAAATTTAGGGTTAAGAGTAAGGATTAGGATTAAGTTTTGTTTATGGTTTAGGGGTCAAGATTTGGATAAAAAAATAGGTTTGCTTGGTCATGTTTAAAGAGTAGAATTGAGCAGTCAGGGTTAGTATTAGGATAAGGTTTAGGGTTTAGCAATGAGGGTAGAGAGTATGTTTATATATTTACAGGTGAGGGTTCAGATGAGGGGGTTAGGGGTCAGGAGTGGGATTAGGATTAGAATTTAGAGATCAGGGTTAGAATGAGTATTATGGAGGGGTGTAATGATGCATCATCACACAATGCACTGCAATGCAAAAAAAAAAGAAAAGAATGAATTTGCATCATGAGAATATCCAGTTTACTTTAATGAAATCAGTGTTACATAAATAGAATCAGTTAATTCTGTGTGTAATGCAGTTGCCCTGTTTGAACACCAGCAGAACTCGGCTGCGTTTTTTTCGATTGGTGCTAGATATCAGTCCGCGACTGCTAAACCAGGAAGTACAAATTGCATCCAGAGGTCCTGATGCATAGCCCACAGCATTAAGTTACTGTATATAGAGAGAACTGTGGGTCTAATAGTTTTAGAACATAATGACTAACATACATTATAGGTTATATGGTTACAGAACCTTGTTATAATGATTAAAAAGATTTATTCAGTAGCTTTCAAACAACACCAGCTACACTGCAATCATTGGTGCCCAAGAAAGAGGTTGTGGAATTCGACCATTTTAACTCATGTTGCAGCTCAATTTCCAGCTTCAGGTAGAATGATTGCTTAGGCACTCTTATGGAGCTCATTAAAGCAACACTCCGGTTTTTTGGACACAGGGCCTCATTTCCGAGTCAACCAGGGTGTTAGAAATGTGTCCAGA
>JAODXR010000010.1:3897216-3907543 GCA_028877395.1 Cathorops festae
CCCGCTACAGAAATTTGAAATTTCTGAAAAAAAAAATACCGAGGACATGACCTCGGTGTCCTCAATGGTAGTTACGGTCATGCTAGTATGTACCCAGTTTCAAGGTTTCAATGTTTAGGCTATAAATGGAGCATGGAAAAGATGTACTCTTTACTGAAGGAGAGAGGCCTATCATGCAAGATTGAATGAAACTTACCATATTTCTTCTGTGGCTTTGGGTGTTGGCATGTTAATTCTTTTTTCCACCATGATTCATGGTGAATCAGAGAATCACAGCCATATAAAATATACCAAAATCTCTAACCAAGAAGCAAATGGTGTCATTTTTGGGGATGTGCTCATATTGTTATGCATTTATTCTTAATTATGCTATCCTTGAGTCTCCCCTCAGTTTGCTGATTCACAGCAAGAGCCTACTCCCACACTGGAGATACCAGAATCCCTGGTCTTTTTGTCCAGACAGTCAGTGAGAAATCAGGATGTATGACATCAGTATTACTACAACAGCATGGAGGTAAGTTATGACCAGTTGCATATTATTGTCCTGTCACAGCAGGATTACCACTATGTCTCAGAGCCATTGTCACAGGTGAAAAGGCCATAGTAGCCTCATGAGACATAGTGGGCTATTCAGAGTTAACATTATTGATTCCACATGCTATTTCTGCTTTTCTCCTAGAACAAAAACATCTCATCTGTCAGTAGCTCGCTGGCTCAGATACAACGCTGTGTTACTTGGAATGCCTAATATCACAGTGAAACTGTTCTATGTTAAACCCCCTGATGCTGTTACCCACTGAGGACAACAGCAAGCCTCACTGTTGCATGTCCGCCATTTCCCAGGTTTGGTCACCTCACTCTGATCTCAGTGAGGTTCCTTTGCAAAACCCAGACTTAGTGCTTTTTGTGGACAGCTCTGCTTCAAAAAACCCAGACTCAGGTAAGAACCTTAGTTTTACAGTGATCTCTGCTCATGAAACCCTTGTTTCAGGGTCACTTCCAAGTCACTTTTCTGTACAGGCTGCTGAAGTAGTGGCACTCACAGAGGCCTGTAAATTCACAGAAAGTAAGACAATAACTATATACACAGATAGTAGGTATGCTTTTGGAGTAGCAAACCATTTGGGTATGTTGTGGAAACATCGTAGGTTCCTAACATCAACAGGTAAACCTATAGTGCATCACACACTAATTAAATAACTGTTAGATGCCATTTTACTCCCTAAGCAGGTTGGCATTTGTAAATGGGATGGATGGATGGATGGATGGATGGCTCGCTCGCTCGCTCGCTCCTTCACTCACTCACTCACTCACTCAACTGATCCTGTCTCCTGTCAGCTGCTAAAGCAGCTGCCTTCAAGGGTTCCCCATTTTGTACTTGCATTCACCTTAATGGTCTCAGAATCCTCTTTCCAGGTTTGCTACGCTGAAGCAGATTCAGTCACCAGCTACATCACAGAAGATAGCATGCTGAAAAAAGCTGGTTGTGTCAAATTTAATGGGGTGTGGTATGGTTAATATCGATATGCTTATGTAATTAATATTACATATGCTGATTTTCATGTATGTTTCTGTTAACGATGCCCAGAAATTAGTACATTGCAATCCCATCATCGCTGTCAGGCCATTGTGCCATGCTCAGTGATAAGGACAAGGACATCCCGACACCCCCTACCACCACTCAGCAGGAGTAGGTGCAGGGCAGTAGCTCAGAGTCAAAGTGTGTTTCAGTGCTCAAACTGTTGGGCTATTTAGTTGGGATTTTTTTACAATGTAATAAAATGCATTATTCCCTTATACTCATGTTTTATTATTTGATGTTTGCATGGTAAATTAAACATATACTCAAAGAAAAACAGCAAATGAGATGGTCTTCTTCTCTTCTATAATGCTACAGGATCGGTTCCTTGGTTCCTCCCCAATATATATACCCAGTGTCTTGCCCCTCGTGTCACATGCAGGTCACGTGCACTGTGTGCAGGTCGCATGTGCTGCATGCACACCACACATAGGGGTAGAAAGTGAGATTTCCTTCTGTCTTGCGCACTGCACAAATAGCAAGAGTGGAATACTTGTGTAGTACTTCTGAGGCACGTCACTCATGCGTCTTACTGTCATCCCAAAAAGGCCCTACTAGCCGCGCTGCTGATTTGGTTCAGGCATACAAAAGGAATACAGGTCCCATACATAGTATATGCATTCTTAATTTGTCGCACGACCTGTAGAATTTGCATGTTTAGGACCAAAAGTCTTCATGGGCAGTCTGCAACCTTCTACGGCACTGAACATATGCAAGTATCACACAAGTCTCAAGCATGGTTTTGCCAATTAATATTTTTTTTACCATAGACTGCCCGTAGCAGCCCATACAGTGGGTTGTGAGTGAGGCTTTAGGTCTAGGGCAGGCCACAACTGCTGCAGTCTTATCAATTTGGGGACGCACCTGCCCATGACCCAAGTGGAAGCCCAGATACCATACTTCCACCTGCCCAATTGCAGACTTCTTTGGGTTTGCTGTGGGCCCTGTGCATGTCAGCAATCTCAGAACCACCCTGAGATGTTGTAGATGCTGCTCCCCATCATTGCTATAAATGATTGTCATCTAAGTAGGCCACCGCTTATGGATTGTGGGGATGGAGAATTCGGTCCATGAGATGCTGAAACATTGCTGGGGCCCCAAACAACCCAAAAGGAAGGGTGCCAAATTGGTGTAAACTGAATCGAGTGGAAAAGGCCATTTTATTCACAGGATAATGGAGTCAAGGGAATCTGCCAGTATCTCTTTGTTAAATCTAGTGTCAAATAAAAGCAAGCTGTGCCTAACTGATCAAGCAGTTCATCAATGAGAGGCATCAGATATGCATCAAATTTAGACATCAAGTTGACTTTTCTATAGTCCACACAGAACCAGACCTGGAGTTCATCCCAAACCACATTTTCTTATGTTGAGGGAGCTAATGGGAGAGTCTCAGAGTGGTGGTCTATGAGGTCAGTGTGACCAGGGAGGCATGAGAACACATCACAGAATTCCTCCTGCACAGGGATCCAGGGTAAATTGGGCTGCACTTTTAAGACTTACCTCCAGTCCCAGCTCCATTGTCTCCAGAACTACCATCGCCAGAGCTGCAGGAACATCCTCTCTCCACAGTTTCAGGAGACTGAGGTGGTAAATTTGACATGCATCACCTCTACCTGGACATTTGACCTCATCATCAACCTCTCCTATTCACTGTGTGACCTCCAAGGGTTCTTGAAGTGGGCAGTAAAATTAAGAGTTTATCTGTGACAGAGTAGCCCATCACGAGGTGTGGCACATGCGCACACACTTAGCTGGAGTGAACCTGTTTTCATTCTCACAATAACAGTTCATCCTGTTTCAATTGTATCGGTCAATTAGTCACCAAGGTTGCACACTTGCCTTCCTAAATAACCATTTTACTTGCCATAAAATCATCTTTGGGTTTTACTCACAACTTCACTCTATAATTCATCTGCTGTCCATACCCCATTTAGTTAAACAGAGTAAACATTATCGTCACACTTAAAATGCCTCATTGGCGGGATGCTTGTGGGTGATGTCAGTATAATTTTGTAAGTTTTTTATTTTATTTTTCATTTTGTTGATTTCTTACCAGCTTTATGGGTCAGAGTGATATTGGGACCTGAATTATGCTTTTCTTATTTTTTCATATTTTGTTTATTAGAATTAGGCATGCCTGGATTAAATTATTATGGATTATGCTGGTTTTAACGGGTCTAGGAGGAGACTGGGGTCTATAAAAGGGAAGCAACCTCCAAGTTAGAGAGTAGTTGCTGGAGTTACACTGGAGGTAACATCTCTGGAAAGACTTTGCCAGTAAATGAAGTACTGTGTACAAATATATTTTTTGTTTTTTCCTCTCCCCTCTTTTATGAACTTGTGCTATTTTCTTGTATATATTTATATATTTTTTCACTTATTTCTTGTTGCACTTGGGAAATGAACACAAGAAACAGCATCAAAACTGGAATTACAACTACGGCATTGATTTTTGGAAAGGAGAAATCGATCCTCATGACATTTAGTGTCAGAAGTGGGATGGCTATTTGTAAGAAGACTGCTCACCTTCTAAGACTGGATTATGCTCTCAGCAGTGAGCAGCACAGGAACAGCCACTACCTGATCCAACTTGGGAGATGGTGCCTTCTGATTTATCTGAGGAGAAGGAGGTCAGACCTGGTCATTCCTGGTTTGACAATCGGCCCTCCAGACCTGATCCTGCCCCTTTTCCACCCAGTGTAGCTGGGAAGGAGCTGCTGGCCCTGATGAGAAACTTTCTCATAGCTCAATAGTGATGAGAGGAGGATTTGCTGCATGAGCTAAGTGATTTACAGGTCTACTTGCCGCAAGTTCAGCCAGTTCCTCAGGCAGCAACTGCAGCTGAAACCCCAAGTACAGAGACAGCAATAGTCCCCAGATGGAACTACCAACATCAATACCATGGCAAAGTTGGAGACAGGAGTCCTCACAATCCCAATGAGGACTGTGATGCCAGCAACCAACAGCTACAGGTGCAGAGGCCATATGCTGCTGAGCTTATGACTCCCCTATTTCAAATGGGTGAAGGTACTGAAAATTACCTGCTGTGATTTGAGCACATTGCCAAGACATAGAAATAGCTGGAAACCAAGTGGGCCTGCCGGCTTGTGTCTCTTCTATCTGGGAAAGCATTGGAGGCCTATACCACCATGGATGAAGATAACACCCATTGCTACAAAGACCTAAAAGACACCCTTCTGACCAAATTTAACATTTTGCCTGAGACATACAGTGCCAGCAGGAGAAACCCCCACTGAGACTTATCAGGGGTCTCTACTGTCACTGGATTTGACCAGATCAACTCTCCAAGGAACAGAATGGGGAACAAATCATCTTCGAGCAGCTGCTGTGTGTCTTCCCACTGGATGTGAGGACCTGGGTGGAGTGTGAACCTGAGGACAGATCTTCTGCAACAAATCTAGCACTGCAGTTCCTGAATGCATGGCAGGGAGGAGGACCGACATGCTTCACCAGCACAATGCCCTGACCAGTAGTGCAGTCCTCACAGGCTTGGCATGCCAAGGGGGAGAGGGGCCAGGAAATCAGAGGTAAATTCAGCTCCACTACAGCCCAGCCATCTGTTGGTAAGCACTTGATATGTTATTATTGTCAGCAGTCAGGCAACAAAGCATCTGTGTGTCCAGTACACAGAGCCAAGCTTACTGGTTTCTGTTATGCACCCAGACAAGAGACAGAGGTCTCTGAGAACAGAGGTCTTAGAAATAGAGCACAGAAAACTGTGACTTTGAATGGCCAGCAGGCAACTGCACTATTGGACAGTGGCAGTGTCACCTCTTTGGTGAAAAAGTCTTTTGTGCCAGTTGGAAGTGTGGATTATAGTAGGAAAACAAACATTGTGTGTGTGCATGGGGACAGCCATGCCTATGCCAAAGCAGAATTGACTGCGAGCATTGATGAACAGCCGTATTTGATGACTGTTGGTGTTGTGGACAATTTTCCTGTGGACATAATCCTTAGAACAGACCTGCCTGTTCTCTTGAATCTCTTGCAAGAGGTAGACTGTCATTGTGGGGAAAATGTAAAGGAGAAGGTGTCATGTCCTGTGGTCACTAGGGCCCAGGCCAAGGCCGGCTTGCAACCTCTCCCAGATCTGGATGATAGTCTGTGTGAGGGTGGCATCAAAGGGCCAAGAAAGTCAAGGCATCAATGTCACCTTGCAAAGCAGCTACAGTCAACTGAACCTAATTTCAAGAATGTGAATTGTGATGTAATGTGGAGGGTACCTGGGGATATTGGAGAACTTCAGAGGCAGGATAAGTCTTTGAAACCTGTGTTCACCAATTTAGTTGAGAAAGCTAAGGTGAACCTGGAGGTAAGAGAACAGTTCATTTTTTAAAATGATGTATTGTATGCACTTAATGACACCCACAAGCGACTCTTAATCCCTGCTAGTTGGCCCTCATTGGTAATGCACTTAGCACACACCCTTCCATGGACCAGCCACTTTGGTCATCACTAAACATTCTTACACATCAGTTCATGATTTTATTGGTCCAGCATGTACAATGACATTAAGACATATTGCACCACATGTCCCACATGTCAAAAGGTGTGCCCAACTTGCAGTTCTGTCATGGCTCTCCTCCATTAAATGCCCATCATCCCCACCCCTTTTTGAAGGGTTGCCATGGACATTGTGGGCCCTCTAGTAAAGAGTGCCAGGGGCCACCAGTATATTCTTGTTATGTGTGATTATGGCACCAGGTTCCCAGAGGCATTCCCACTCTGCACCATCACTGCTCCAGCTGTCCTTCAGGTCATGGTTCAGCTTTTCTCCAGCACATGGATTCCTGATGAGATCCTGACCAAACAGGGCACCAAATTTTACCTCCTGCCTGCTGCAGCTGTTTTATAAGTAGTTGGACAAAGCAGCCATCTGGACCACACCTTACCACCCTCAAACCAAAAGACTGGTGGAGAGGTTCAACCAGACACTAAAGAGGATGTTACAGAAGTTTGTGGACAACACAGGGAGAGACTGGGACCACTGGCTGCCTTTCTTACTGTTTGCTTACAGGAAGGTGCCATGGGCATCCACCGGGTTTTCTCCCTTTGAACTTCTGAATGGCTGGGATATTCAGTGCCCTTTAGATTTACTCCAAAAGATCTGGGAAGCACCTGAGCCCTCAGCCAGAGATTGAGCGGTGGTCCAGTTTGTGCTGCAGATGAGAGATCTGTTGGCCCAATAGCATGAGGAGGCTGAGGAGAATCTGAGGGAGGCCCAAAAGAAGCAGAAAACCTGGTATGACCAGCATGCATAGCATTGGGACTTGCAGCTAGAGCAACAGGTGCTGCTTCTGCTTCCTTGTTTCATCAACAAGTTGCTGGTCAAATGGCAGGGTCCTTATATGATCATCTGATGGATGGTCCCAGTCACATATGAAGTCCATCATCCTAACAAGAAAAAAGTCCAAGCAGACCTACCGTGTGAACCTGTTGAAGGAGTGGAAAGAGCCAGTCAGCCGGGCACCAGAATTGCCTGTCTGGTGAAAGAGGTAAAAACAGAGGAGGAAGATGACCCAGGTGTGGCTGTAGTGACTGAAGCTTCTTGCCCTGTACTGGTTCATCTGACTGCTGAGCACTGAGCAGGCTGCTGACCTTTGCCAGGTGTTCCAGGAGGTGCTGTCCCTCTTTGCTGCCAAACCAGGTAGGAGCACTCTCTTAGAACATATCATCTGACTAAAGAAGGGTCAACCTATCTGCCAGCAACCGTACTGGGTTCCACAGTAGCTGGTGAACAAGTTATGGTAGGAGGTGGATGCAATGCTGAAATTAGAGGTTATTGTGCCATCCAATTCAGAATGGTGTAGTCCAGTTGTCATTGTCTTCAAGAAAGATGGTTCTTTGAGGATCTGCATTGACTTCTGGAAACTCAATGCCATCTCAGATTTCGATGCATACCCATGCCCAGGATTGATGACCTGCTAGAGAAAATCAGGTCAGTGGCATACATCACAATCCTTGACCTGTGTAAAGGGTACTGGCAGGTGCCCCTGAAGCCTTCCAGCAGACCATATACTGCATTTTGCACACCTGCAGGCCTGTTCCAGTTCACAGTGATGCCTTTTGGTCTTCACAGAGCTCCAGCCACCTTTCAGAGGTTGATGGACAAAGTCCTCCAAGGGTGTGAAGATTGTAGTGCTGCCTACCCGCATGATGTGGTAATCAGCAGCACCTAGAAAGAGCATGCCCAGGGTTTGAGGTGGGTCCTGGAGAGGATCCAGAGTGTTGGACTAACCCTTAACATTACAAAGTGTGATTGGGCTTGACAAGAGACAAGGTACCTGGGCTATCAGCTAGGAGGAGGAGAAGTGAGACTACAGGTGGATAAGGTGCAAGCTATCCAAAATTGCCCTTGTGATCAGACCAAAAAGGAGGTGTGAACATTTCTGGGACTAGTTGGAGTGGTACAAAAGGTTTTTGCCCCAGTTTGCCACAATTGCAGCCCTATTTACTGTGCTCACTGGCAAGGATCAGAAAAACCTGGTGGCCTGGACAGAAGAATGTGCGAGAGCATTCCGCACCCTCAAAGCCTGTCTGTGCTCTCCACCAGTGCTTCAAAGCCCTGACTTTAATAAGCAGTTCCTGGTGCAGGTGGATGCATCTGCTGTTGTCATGGGAGCTGTTCTGGCTCAGGGAGAACTGGGGGACGAGTGACCCAACCAGTACTTGAGCCACAAACTTCTGCCCTGAGAAACTAGGTAGTCAGTGGTGAAAAAGGAAGGCCTGGTGATCAAGTGGGCATTAGAAAGCCTTCAGTATTACCTGCTGGGAAGAGAATTTGACCTGGAAATGGACCATCATGCCCTCACCTGGATCAGTTCAAGGATCACAACTTCCATTTAACACAGTGGTACCTGTCCCTGCAGCTGTTCAAATTTACCATTCAACACAGGTCTGGCAAGTCCAATACGGTGGCAGACTACTTGTCCAGATTGCCAAACTTTGTTAATCTCCGGGAGGAAGGTGATGGTGTGACAGTAGCCCATCAAGAGGTGCAGCACACACACACACACACAGCTGAAGTGAATCTGTTTTCATTCTCTCAATAACTGCTCATCCTGTTTCAATTGTATTATTCAATTAGTCATTTTAGGTCACCAAGGGTGCACACTTGCCTTCCTAAAGAACCACTTTACTTCCCATAAAATCATCTTTGGATTTTATTCAGGACTTCGCTATATAATTTATCTGCCATCCGGACTGCATTTATTTAAATGAACATCATCGCATTTAAAAAGCCTCATTGGTGGGGTGCTCATGTATGACATCAGTATAATTTTGTAGTTTTTTATTTTATTTCTTACCCTCTTTATTGGTCAGAGTGATATTGGGGCCTGAATTATGTTTTTCTTAATTTTTTTATTTTGTTTATTAGAATTAGGCATGTCTGGATTAAATTATTATGGATTACGCTGATTTTCATGGGTATAGGAGGAGCCTGGGGCCTATAAAAGGGAGGCTGCCTCTAAGTTAGAGAGTATTTGCTGGAGTTACACAGGAGGTAACATTTCTGGAGAGACTTTGCCAGTAAATTAAGTACAGTGTATAAACAGTGTTTTTTTCCCTTTCCCTTCTTTTATGGACATTTGCATTTTTCTTTTATATATTGATAATCTTTTTTTCACTTACATGTAGGAAGTGGTGAGAGGATGGGTGAATGAGTGAATGGGTGGATGGGAGAGATAGGGAACGAGTAAATGAAAGAGAGTGCATATGTAAAGATGAGTGAGAGATGAACCAAGGATAAAGAGAAAAGAAAGTGATTATCCATCCATTATCTGGAGTTGCTTATCCTATTCTACAGGGTCACAGGCAAGCTGGAGCCCATCCCAGCTGACTATGGGTGAGAGGCAGGGTGCACCCTGGACAAGTCACCAGGTTATCACAGAGCTGAAAGTGATTACCCTACTTCAAAAACATTAACAACACATGTCCTTAACCTTTCCTACTCTAAGCAGACCACAGCCTGATATATTTAGGCTCCAGTTTTATCAATTTTCCAATTTAAATGGCAACAAGAACCAACCTATCACATCCTTTACCACCTAAAGTGTTATTGGGTGGTATGTGATGGGGTTTTAAATTTTACCCTAAAATGGCCACAGCTCACCATATGGTCAATTAGCTGAGCTAGCATATAGCCTATTCAATCTAAAACATCATTTTTATATTAAAAGTTAAAAAATAATTCAATTAAAACAGCTTCCCTATCTATTATGCATGATGCGGAGGTAAGGTTAAGCTTGACGGACCCTCTCTAACATACAATAACAGAAAATAAATAATGTCAAATAATGTGGGAACTTGCCTGCTACTGAACTTGGCTCCTGCTAGGGTTCAAATGATGTAACTTCCTCTTTGTGATGTCATTTAAAGCAACAGTGCCTTTTTTTTAGGCAGAAAATGTAAGCATCATGGGGTGGTAAGTCAAACTGATGGGCACACACAAATCATAACTTTTGTACAAAAATTAATGTTTTTATTTTGAAAAATATATAAACTTTAATCCTGAAAATAAGAAAAGTTTGATTTAAAAAATATGTATTTATGTTAATACATATTAACATAATATGTATGTTATTTGCAAATTCCATGTAAGCTATCAAACACATGGCAAAATTGGACTTCCTTGAAGATTCTTGAAGATGTTTCACCTCTCATCCGAAAGGCTTCTTCAGTTCTGTCTGACTGGTAAGGAACAGTAGAGGTATTTATACTTTCATG
>JAODXR010000010.1:4367681-4378127 GCA_028877395.1 Cathorops festae
CGCATGCACACCAGTGTTCGGGTTGGGGAGAGCTCTCTTCCTTTGCTCTCCCTCTCCTCTTTTAGGGTGCGGTCACTGGGGAAGACACACAAACAGAGGTTAATTCCCATCAGGTGCAGTGATTCTACCACTTACCTTCCATGACTCCACCCTCCATTCACAGACCGATGCTTGACCATGCCCCCGCTGCCACACAGGGTAATCAGTTCATTGTATTGAGCTGGGCTCCAGTATTCAAGAATCAAAGACATATTTTGCAAACTTTCCACATTTTTTAAAAACAGCCCTATAACACCCCATCATCTGGAGCCCTCAGCTCACCATCCTCTGCTGCCACCTTAGATCTGTCCACCAGCACCACAGGTCTACTGACAAAACCTGCACTTCATTATCACAACTGTAAAATGGTTTTAATAAATTGATGTGACACACTTGTGATTTCTTTCTCCTATCCAGAGTTGAAATCATATAGTTGTCATTTGGGCCACAGCGCAGGACTGTATAAAGTCCAGTATATTTGGCCTGGAATAGAAAACCAATTACAGGGAGCAGTGCAATGACTTGATCCCCAACACTAAATGTATGCCACTCAGCATGATGATCAAACAGTTGCTTCATCTTTTTCTGAGATTCCATCAAATCACTCTCTAGCCATTCTCCAGGCAGAAGAGAGATGACGGCAGAACCCCAGAATGTAATCAGATAAATTGCCTGAGGGTCTAGAGTCAGTCCACTGATCATGGAGGACAGATAACAGCCCATGCACCTGGTGCGCAAAGACAAGATCATTTGGAATGAAACTGGTACTTTCTTGAGTAACCTCCCTGGCTTCCAGCATCAGCCAGGGTAGGCCCTCTTCCCAGTCGCGATCCAACACTATACAACAGGTTCTAAGCAGTGATTTCAGTGTGGAATGGAACCGCTGTAGGGCTCCTTGGCTCTGAGGGTGGTATGTGGTTGCCAGATTTTGCCTGATTCTTAACTGGTGTAGGACTTCAGAAAACATTGCAGAAATAAAATTACTCCCTTGATCCAACTGAATAATTTTTGGCAAACCGAAAATAGAAATGAACTAGGTTAAGGCTTTTACTATTCATTTCATGTTAATCAATATCAGAGGATAAGCTGCTGGGTAATGAATAACTTGGCACATTATGGTGAGCAGGTACTTGCTACCAGACTTTGAGTGAGGAAGAGGACGTACACAGTCAATTATTTAGGTGCTCAAATGATTGGCACACAGATGGAATGGGATGTAGTGGGGCAGATTTTAGGGCCTGATTTGGCTTGTCCATCAGCTGGCATGTCCTGCATGTTTTCACAAAACTGGCAAAATCCCACTTGATTCGTGGCCAGTAAAAACACCTAAGGATTTGATCACACATTTTCTTGACACCAGCATGACCGGCAAGTTTGTCTTGAGCAGTTTGGAGAACTAGCAGACAGAACTTCATGGGCACAACCACCTGGACTATTGGATCACCAACAAAACAGCTGGTGTGTGGTGACCATTTTTGCAACAGTACATCATCTTTAAGGTAATAGCCCCTAGCCCTATTATGAATTTCATCCTCAGCAAGAACTTGTTTAAACAATGACTTAAGTGTCTCATCACTCTTCTGTTCTTTTAATAGTTCCCCATGAGGAACAGACAATGGGTAATCAGCCAGTGAAAAAACCTTGTAAAACTTTGTTAGTTCTACCTGCACAGGTTCCGCCTTTTTACTGGCAGAGCGAGTTACTGCACATGCAGTAAAAACTTCAGGGTACTGATAGTGGCACTCTCATCAGTGCCACTATCAAAGAGAGGTGCATCAGTCACCACCAGAGGAGGAGAATCTTCCAGCCAGATGTGTCTTCCAGACAAGTTATTTCCCAAAATTAGTGACATGCCATCAACCGGCAGGCCGCACTCCAAGCTCCATCTCCCCCTGCACAAGATCACACATAAGCGTCACCCTGTGCAGTGGCATGGACAACGTGTTTAATTCAATTCCCCGAATCAATAATAAATTTCCTGTGTATGTTTTGGGTGAAAAATGCAGCATTGACTCTAAAATTAATATATGACACAATAAATGACACTAACCCCCCAGAAATAAATGGCTCAAACATCCCCTTGCAATTGGACACACCTGCAGAGGGTAATGTAGGAGTTTCAAGGGGCATAGCCAAACCAGCGGGGACAGACACAGGAGGCGCCATGGCCGTGGGTTTCACAGAAGAACTACAGAGCTTGGTACCAGTACATTTTGCCTTAAGGATGGGGCAATCTGATTTCCAGTGGCCCTTTCCTCAACAGTAATTACAGAGCAGATCAAAACTAGCTGGCTGTCCTTTACCCATACGCCTCTCTTGATGTTGCAGAATATTGTGTACGTTAGCATGAGGGGAAAAAGCCATGCCTCTCACCCTGACCCTCTCTGAACGAAATCTATGGGTAAGTTCCCACTCATCAGCCAACACAGCAGCTTGACAAGCAGTCTCAGTGTTGCACTCTACAATGAAGTTGGCAACAATTTCAGGGAGCATGTTTTTATATTGTTCCAATAGAACTAAATTATTAAAATGATCTAATGTTTGAACTTTTTCAGATGCACACCAGTGATTGAACTGTAGGGTCAGGTCTCTAACAAACTCAATTTGTATCTGATTAGGTTTTCTCCACAAATTCTGAAAAGACTGGTGATAAGCCTCTGGGACCCATTCATAAATCTTTAGTACGGCTGACTTAACGTGTTCATACACCTGACTCTCCACCACTGACAATGACGAATAAACTTATTGAGCCTTGTAAGTTAGCACACACTGAAGGAGCAATGTCCATTCAATATCTGTCCAGGCATGGGCACCTATGACTGTCAAATAAATTAAAATTTTGTATCCACATCAGACTCACTAAAGGGTGGAACTAAATGCAAGTGATGTCCAATGTTTAATTTGGGAGGAGAAGATGGATTGGAGCCAAATGGCACAGGCAATTTGTCCTCTTTGATCAACTCTAGACATTGTTGTTCAATGTTTCCAAATAGTGTTTTTCAAAATTCTGCCTATTAGCCACAGTTTTTTGTTCGATACACTTTTTTTTATTTCCATTTTGTATTCAAGATGCCTTTTCCCCAATTGTTTCACGTTGGATTAAGGGTAATTATTTTTTGCTGCTCAAATTTGAGGCCACTCGAAACAGGTGGTGACTCAGGAATAGATGCCTGAGGTGGCAGCACTCTCTGCTCACACAAAGAAGACCTAATAATATTTTAACACCTTCTTTTGAATGTTTTTGTAGCACAGATACTTCAATTTTATAATGCACACTGACTTCTAACAACTGCGCCTTTGTCAGTACACCCAGAGACTCATCAGATGGAGACTGAATGAATTCCTGAACAGACTGGGTTGCCATTTTTTCAGCCACTGTAATTTAACAATAGAAACTTCAAACTCACAAACAATTTTAATCAAATCTATACACAGACACAATAACCTGTCAGTGCCTATTAACCATACAAAAATTCCCTGATCCTGACTAACACCAATGCCCCACTAACTAAGCTAGACCCTAGATTTCAGATGGGTTGAGGCTGGGTAATTATGCACTATAACCCGTAAGCTGGAGAAAACTGCCAATTGATGAACAGTTTCCCAAATTTTGGATGTGCCCCCCCAGACCACTGCTGCTAAACCCTATACTGTAGCTTCAATTTGTCCATCTTATTTGTGAGGGATTTTGCATTGGTGAGAAAGATACTAGGAAGAAAGAGCTTATGTGGCGGACTCCATAACCTCATCAGCATGCCAGCCCTGCACCCTCACTTCTGCTTACTGTCCCTGCACTGCCTCCATCTCCTGCCTGTGGCGATGGTAATCTACAGAGAGTCCAGGCACCTGACTATGTCTGCTGGGATGATATGGGAGTGGAGAAATTTGGCTGTAACAGTCCACTCACTGCATAATCCTATTTTTAGGAGATTATGCCAACTGTAGATGTTGTTCATCCAGCAGAATGTCATCATGATGTGTAACAACATGGACACAACCAGCCAAACAAAGCACCAAAAAGGAGAGCACTGAACCAATGCATCTATCCGCACCGCTATTTAGTGACACAACCATTTAGATCAAAGAAGTGTAAATTACCTTTGCTGAGGGCACTGACACAACCACATACCATGACAGACTCTGACTTTTGGACTTGTTGCTGGTAACAGTCTGGATGGTCCTTTTCATATTTGGACCACAATACATGTTTCCACTGTGTGATTGTCTATCCCAGATGCCTCTAAACCCAGAGAAGTCGATGGCACTTCAGGATACAGTAAAGTGGCTTTTTTTGCACAGTAAATGTTTGACTAGCATTTGTGAATATAACTCTGTATTTTTGTGCTTGACAAAAGTTTTCCAAAGTAATCAAGAGCCCATGTGGATAATTATATCAGCTGTAGATGAATGATGGTTCTTGATGCAGTGCTGTTTGAGGGATCGGAGATCATGGGTGTTCAGATTAGGCTTGAGCCCTTGCCCTTTACACACTGAAATTCCTCCAGATTCCTTGAATTGTTTAATGATATTCTGCACCGTAGAGGGTAAAATATCTCAATCCCTTCATAATTTCCTTTGAGGAACATTGTTTTTAAACATTTCAATAATTTTCTCACACATTTATTGACAAACTGGAGATCCTTGGCACATCTTTGCTCCTCAAAGACTAGGCCTTTCCTGGATACTGATGTTGTACCAAATCATGATTATAGTCGACTGTTGACATCACCTGTTTCAAATCACATCATTATTTAATTGTTTTATCTCATTACTAGCCAAAAATTGCCCCATCCGACTTTTTTTTATTGGAATGTGTTACAGTTCTGAAACGTAGGAATGGATGTAGGTTAACAAATGAAATGAAGTTGACCAACAAAACACGAAACATCTTGGGTTCAGCCTGTCTGCAATAAAATGCAAGTCAAAGTCAATTTAGAAATCATTGGGGATGTAGAATACACATTTTGCAATATATTCAGTATTCAACCTACTCAGATATGTAAGATATGTAAGACTTTTACATATTCATTAAAGTCTTTCAGTAGTGTCTCCAGTTCAGATAATTAGTAGCCTAAATGTGTGTGTGAGAAAATGAGTTTAAGCATTGTATAATTCAGCATGTGTGTGTGGTGTTCAGTATATGGTCTATCACTCAGAAATGAGTATATTTTCTGTTTTTTTCTATGTATAATGTTAATGTCCTGCCTGTGTGCATGGTGCATGTGTGTGTGTGTGCGTGTGTGTGTGTGTGTGTGAGCAGTGTGTGCTCTATATTTTGCTGTTTCCACTGTTGTTGATCTGTTTACTGTCGCTTACACACACCGCACAACCACACACTCTTTCACTGCCTGTGTGCAGGTGAGTGTGTGTGCGAGTGCGTGTGTGCTGCAGTGCCACTGCTGCCAAGTCAGAGTGTGATGACGTGCTGTCGATGAGTCTCAGCCCGAGCGCAAGAGGCCGAACTGGGAGTGCGAGCCGCAATCGTTTCCAGAAGCGTGAGCTGAGGTGTTGGGATTGTGTGCCATGCCAGTGCACGCAGATGGCACGCTGGCGCAGTTCGGTGAGCTCGCGACAACACGGTGTCCTGAGTGTGCGCCGCCAGCGTACCGTGATGAGTGGGGTACCACACATGCCATGCAGGTACACACACAGCCCGCACTCCAGCTTCTGCATGCTCTTCTCACACACACATGTTCCACTGAGCACCACCACGAGCCGCCGACTCGCCTGCATACACCTGAAGATGGACTCAGCCAGGTCTGAGACAGACATGCACACACAGAGGACACTAACATTACACATACATGTGGAACATGAACAGGACACATATAATAAGTGGCAGTTTGATCAAATATAGCTTTTTTTTCCCCCATACAATCGTCCTTTACCCTTCATCAGTCTCAGGTTCTCAACCCTGCTGGTTGGAGGTTCTTGCTTGCTGGACTGTTTCTCAACCCAGCAGTAACACTGAAGTCTTTAAAAATCCCAGCAATGCTACTGTGTCTGATGTACCACAGCAACATGCAGTACCAGGTCAGTATTGCTATTCTGCTGAAAATGAGGTATAATTTAATAAACAAGCAACAGAGATTCCAGAACCTGTTCTGGGAACTCTGGGCGTGATGTGGAAATACATTCACACAATTATTCTCACTTAGGAGCAATTTATTCTAGCCAATCCACCTACTGGCATGTTTTTGGGAAGTGGGAGGAAACTGGAGGACCTGGATGAAACCCACATGGACACAAGTGTCAGGTACATGAGGTAGGTGGACATAAGTGCAGAAGTTTCAGTTTAATAATAGAGTGCAAAACACACACACACCAGCAAACAATCCAAATCAACAGGCAAAATACAAAACGTGAAACAGGCAAAAGTGTCGGGGGAGGCGCAAACAGGATATCAGAGGCAAAGTGAGAACTAGAACGAGAAACAGGCACAGAAATCAGGAAACAGGAAATCAAGAACATGCGCAGAAATGCTCGGTAATGCATACAGACATATCATAATACTTTGCACTGATTGTGCATCAGCACAGTCCTTAAATAGGTGCACACATAGCTCCTTAATTAAGTTCAGGTGCGCATCATTAACAGCGCATGTGCTGGAGTCCATTTGACATGCACGCAGCCCGAGGCATGCCTTCAGGTGCATGTGCCACAGTGCACAGGACTGAGACACTCCCCTCCCAAAGAGCTCCCACTGGGAGTGAAAATCTATCATACTTGGCTCCGGTAGGGGTTCGGGCTCAGGCTCAGGACAAGACTTGGATTCTTGACTAGGAGTGGGCTTGAGCTCGGGACTTGACTTGGGCTCTCGGTTGGAATCATGCTCAGACTCTGGACTTGACTTAGGTCTTGGACTAGGCTCGGATCCAGGACTGAAGGTGGACTCAAGCTTCGGGCTGGATTCGAGCTTTAGAGATGAGTTGAACTTTGGGCCGGACTCTGGCTCCAGCTCAGGAGATGACTCAGGCTTGAGCTCTGGATCTGGCTTGGACTTGGGGCTGGGCTCGAGCTCTGGAGATGGTTTGAGCTTTGGGCTGGACTCTGGCTCCAGCTCAGGAGATGACTCAGGCTTGAGCTCTGGATCTGGCTTGGACTCAGGGCTGGAATTGTGCTCGAGCTTTGAAGATGACTTGGGCTCTGGGGATGACTTAAGCTCTGGAGATGGACTGAGATCTGGACTAGACTCTGGCTCAAGTTCTGGAGATGACTCAGGTTGGAGTTCTGGAATTGGCTTGAGCTCAGGGCAGGAAGCAAGCTTCAACTCAGACTCCAGGCTGTATTTGGGCTCAGTAGAGGACTCGAGCTCTGGACTTGACTTGGACTGTGGACTTGACTTGGACTCAGGACTTGGCTCTAGTTCGAACTCTGGATGTAGCTTGGACTCTGGAGGTAACTTGGACTCGGGACTTGGCTCTAGTTCGAACTCAGGACTTGGCTCTAGTTCAAGCTCAGGACTTGGCTTGGACTCGGAACTGGACTCAGGCATGGGCTCAAACTCTGTCACTGTGTTGCTTCGGTCCTGATTAGGACCTGATGGAGGGATGACAATGGCGTTTTCATGGCTGGGTGGCGGCAAGACAACAATGATGTCTTCATAGCCAGCTGAGGCAGAGATTGCTCTGTCTTCTGACACAGGTTCTGGAACAGGCTCAGGTTCTGGCACTGGCCTTGACTCTGGCATCAGCACTGAAGCTGGCACAGGTGCCGACTCAGGTGTAGGCTGTGATGCTCTAGCTGACCCGGGCACTGGCTCTGGAATAGGCTTTGATGCTGGCTCTGGCACTGGAGCTAGCATAGGTTCTGGAGTAAACACTGGCACAGGCTCTGACACTGGTTCTGGAGCAGACACTGGCACTGACTCTGGCACTGGTTCTGGAGCAGACACTGGCACTGACTCTAGTTCTAGAGCAGACATTGGCACTGACTCTGACTCTGGCACTGGCTCTAGAGCAGGCACTGGAACAGGAACATATGCTGGCACTGGCACTGGAACAGGAACAAACACTGGCTCAGGTTCCGGCATGGGTTCTGATACAGACTCTGGTTCAGGCATTCAGGTGCTGGTTCTAGCTGAGAAACCAGCTCTGGAGAGACAGCCTCTAGGAGGGGCTCAGGAACAACAGCCTCCTCTGCTGTCTCTACATCGGCTACTGGAGGGAGCTCTGGATTGATGGCCTCCTCCACTGTGTCAGCCACTGGAGGGAGCTCTGGAGCGATGGCCTCCTCCACTACGTCAGCCACTGGAGGGAGCTCTGGAGTGACGGCCTCTTCTGCTGCATCAGCCACTGGAGGGATAGCCTCTCCCCCCCAATTTTTTTTTAAATTCATGGGATTCCTCCTTTACCGAAGATTCAAAAATGAACTTGAGCATTGCAAAAAAGTCTGTGAGCTTCTAAGGCATGGGTGCTCGACTCGGATCAGGTAATCCACCCATCTGCATGCTCGTCCAGCAATAAATGTTAGGATAAAGCTTACCCAGATGGGTTCTGGTGGCTTGGGCTACTGGAGGTTCTCAGAGAAGAAGTAACACCGAAGATTGAATCCCATAGGGTGATATATTCCGTAGTAGAGTGCCATGGGACTCCAGTCAGACTTCAACCAGAAATACGAGGTGAGGGGCTGAGATAAGGAAACCTGGAAGTGGTGTGGAATCACATACTGAAAAACTTCTGCTATATCCATTGTATGGCAATATAATGGATAAAGGTGGATGTAAGTGTAGAAGTATCAGTTTATTTACAGTGAGCAAATATACACATAGGCAAACAGTCCAAATCGACAGGCAAAATCCAAAACGTGAAGCAAGCAAAGGGTTGGGTGAGGTGCAAACAGGATATCAGAGGCAAAGTGAGAATGGGAGCGATAATGCAAAACAGGCACGGGAATCAGGAAACAGGAAATCAGAAACACGGGAAGAAAGGCTTGGTAATGTGTGCTGACATATTGTAATACTTCGCACTGATTGTGCATCAGCACAGTCCTTAAATAGGTGCACACATAATTCCTTAATTGAGTTCAGGTGTGCATGCTAGAGTCCACTCGGCACATGCACAGCCTGAGGTGCGTCTTCAGGTGTACGTGCCACAGCGTGCAGGACTGACAAATACATGAAATATAAAATAATTGATAGTGCGTATGAAAAAGGCTTTGGACAAAATGGTCATTGGACAAAGTGTCCTGAGCTCCTCGTCTCCTCTCTGTACTAAGCCTCAGAGTTTCCTCGCCCTCTTTTCAAATCATGGACAGAATTCTAAAAAATCGGAACATGCCATGGTCATTAGTACTGTTGTGACCACAACCATATACAGCACAAAGATATGGCATAGCTAAAAGAACACTTAAAGCAGTGGAAAAACAAAGCGAGTCACGTACGCATGACTGTTTTGTGTGGAATCTTGCTTGACCCCGCATTTGTATATCCACCAATATGGCCAACATCCGGGTTTCTATTTTGCTTTGATGTCAATTGCAAGTAAAGGATAGCCACTAGTTGACCTGATGAGACTGTTGCTTATGCAGTAATGGTCACAGAGGTTCAGAGGTCACAGAGGTGTTGGTAAGAAATGGCTTAATAAATTTAAAGGAGGACCAAAAATGTTTTAATTTAGGTTATACAGAGTTTTGATTATCCAATTGGGTGTGTTATTGTTTTTTTATTATTTAATATGCACAAATATAATTTTGATAACCTCACAACCTTAGAACAGACAAAGCTCTGTGCATCCCCTGTGATCTCTGGTGCCCCTCTGTGGGGGGCGCGGACCCCAGGTTGGGAGCCATGGCTATATATTGACATAATTGTCAGGAAGAGCATTCCATGTTTCAAACACAAGTTTGTCGGGTTTTCTGAGTTTTTCATTGTCAATCCACTTGTGGAGTTGAGCAAGATTATCCTTCTGACAGGTGACATCAAGCTCAGCTATCAGACTTACTCCTGTGAATGTGGACATGTTTAACAGGTCAGTGTCCTGGGGTGTGACAGGGAAGGGTGATAATGTGTGTGTGTGTGTGGGGGGGGGTCGTAACTTGCTGAATCTTTCCCCAAATGCAGTTTGCATTTCGATGAGCACACATTGTAAATAATCACAGTTGATGTGATTGTGTCCTCCTCTGAATTCATGCGGAGAGAGGAAGCAAAAAAGCAAGTGAGAATAGTTGTCTCAGGCAAACACAATCAACTTGTGCTTAAATGCTAAAACATCTTCCAGCAGTTGCTGGGCTGTGCTTCCCTTTCCCTGGAGACTGTTGTTCAGCATGGTTAGATGACTCGTCATGTTCATCAAGCACATACAGTGGGGAGAACAAGTATTTGATACGCTGACGATTTTGCTGGTTTTCACACTTGCAAAGCATGTAGAAGTCTGTAATTTTTATCATAGGTGCTCTTCAAGTGTGAGT
>JAODXR010000010.1:4526396-4539829 GCA_028877395.1 Cathorops festae
ACCCCGCCTTTCGCCCGTAGTCAGCTGGGATAGGCTCCAGCTTGCCTGTGACCCTGTAGAACAGGATAAAGTGGCTAAAAATAATGAGATGAGATTTATCACAGAACAAATTGAAATTAAATGGCAGATGTTTGCAGTAAGAAAACTTTGTGCCTCCATTGCTCGTCAGCCACAGAAAAGTTTTACTTAAGTCTCATGTAACCATGAACATTCCTATTGAAGGAAGAATATAAATTCATGGGCAATTTATACATAACAGAAATATGATATGAAGCATTCAAATACTGGTCATTACACTTAGTAAACTATTAAATTACTGTAATGTAACAACTGTGATAAACAAATAGTAATAATGAGTTCAGCTTGACTCCTAAAAAATGTCAGACACAAATATTAAGAGGTTTATGACACGTCCTTGTGAATGTCTGAGATTAACAGGACTTTTAATAATAATAATAATAATAATAATAATAATAATAATAATAATAAAAGTATTAAATATAGATGTGACTAGGTTTTTGTTTGTTTTTATTCAATAAATGCATGATGTTTCCAAAATAAATAAGGAATCATGTTAAATAATCGTGATTTCAGTATTAACCAAAATAACTGCAATTTTGCTTTTTGTTATAATCAAGCAGCCCTACTCATTATTGGTTGTACTGTTTCCTTATTACCCAAGATCCAAAACATTTCTTAGTTTTGAACACTGCCTGATTTTTAACTTGATTTCTGATCCAAAACTTGTTTATGAATTTCCATGTGTCGATGATTCAATCACAGCTACAGACTTTGTTATTTGGACTGCCTTAAATTAAGTAAATGCTTATCTCACATAACTGTGTCATACTTCATCTCCTTACTCAAACATACATTGGCAATTTGTCTTTAAGGCAATGGGCCTTACTTATCAATCTTTTAGTAAAGTTGTTTCTCAAAGTTTGCCTAAATCAAGCCAAACTAAAAATTTTAACCATATTTACAAATGTTTTGGAAAGGCTGATTTTCATCATTCTCACATGTGATCACCCATAATGTGCAAAGCATGTTTCTGTCACAGCTCACTGCACCTTACAGTAACCAATTTTTTGGGAATTTGATTGAACTGACATAGAATGGCCCACCAGTATATTTTCATAAAGATGGCCATTCATAGTCACAAAACACCTCTGAACAATGCAGAGAAAGCAAACCATAATCCCTCCCTTTCTTTAACTGGTAACATGAGCTTTGTATCATTCAACACATCAACATTTTCAAAAGAAAATGAGGTACTAGTTGACAAACATCAGTGAATTTCAGGAATGTAAATGTTTTGCTTGTAGCTGTCATCTCAAATGAGCTACAGTGAACTTACAGACTTGGAACACATGCTTCATCTTTCAAATTCTCTGAACTGTTAAGTATGACCTTTATATATAAAAAAGACAAAATTTAAAATTAAGATGAATCATAGAGCTATCCCTATTGCTACATACAAAATCCATATTATTTTTGATGGTGGTCAGAAAAGGCAATGTAATCTGTGAATAAAACTGAGAATTTAGGCCAGCAAGTAGTGAAGGTGAGTATTAACAAGCCAGATAAACATAAGGAAAGGTAAATAATGAATGATGACAAATATCTTCACAACAGATGAGGATCTCTTCTTACTGTAAATGACTTGTGTTTGTAGTCTCTTCATGCCTGCTGAGCATCTGTGTTCACCCATGCCTGTGGCTGTCAGCCTCAGCTAGACATGTATGCCCAAGCTACCCATGCCAATCTTGGCTGCTCCAGTGCCACTACAGTGCTATGCTTACCCATGGATCCTCCCATCTCTTCCTCCCTGTGACATGCCGGTCTCTCCAGCTGCAGCTTAATTTCCTGTGACTTGCCTAATTACTGTAATTAAGGATTAATTGCCATTAATTATTCACACATAAGCTCATCGCAAATCATGGGGTAAATGTCTTCTGAAAGCTGCCATGCTAGCCATGGATAAACACACTCTGATATTTCAGGCAGCTGAATCTATCACACAAACACATTTCGAAAGAATCCTCCTGATTTTTGAGGAAAGACCCAAGTCTAGCTCTCTCATTCCCATGTCAAAACATAGACTGTTAGAAAAGTGGTTTGATTAAGGCCTAAAAACAGAAAGTAAATATGTGCAATTTCATATTTGAACTAATCAAATTTAAGATAAGTTAAAATGGAGGAGGGAAGATGAAAAGAAGTTTTAGTTGCTTATCTCTGTCTTTTATTACTCTCTGACTTGAGCCTCACTTATCAGTCTTTTAAAAAAAATCACGTCAATGTTTGTGTAAGCCAAACCAAACATTTTTTTGTTTATTAGGACATTTTGGAAAGGTTGATTTTTTTCATATTTACATGCATACCTTGAGCAGCTATAATGTGCAATGCACATTTGAGACAGCTCATTTGCATTTAGTGACGCCCATAAAAATCCATAAAAGTTCAAATGCAAAGATGGCTGGGAGCACGAAATGAAGGATCAGGGTAAAGGTTGAAAGGAGTTCGCGAGTTCTACTCATGGTTGGGTCATACCAAAGACCATCATAAAAATGGTGCCTACTGCCATCTGACAAGGCACACTGCAATACAGATGCGAGTGGGGAGTCAAACTCTCGTGGTTACCAGAGGACTAGCCCCCCCACTGTAAACCCTAGCTATGTAATATAGGCAAGAGGCCGAGGGCTACGAAACAGAGATTGGTACCGCCAAACGTGCCATGAATGGTGTGGGAAGGACTTTGACTTTGACTGAAAGACGGCAATGGAAATGATTTTGACTTACTTTTATGACCAAAAAAAGAATTTAATATTTACTATTTATTAAATTCATTAATAATAATAATAATAATAATAATAATAATAATAATAATAATAATAATAATAATATGAGACATTTGTTTTTGGCTTATGCCTATATGCAGACTAGGACTAAAATTAAAACTAGCAGTGAAAAAATTGTTAACTGAAATAAAAATAAAAACGACAGTTTTCAAAATATGAAAACAAAATAAAAACTACAATAAATAATGCAACATTAACTAAAGCAAAATAGAATTGCAGGTAAAATCAGCCTCATTTTCACTTTTGCTTCATTTCCCCCCTCATAACAGTAATGGTCTAGTTCCAGAAGGTGGTAGTAATGCCAGCTACCATAAAGCTTCCAAAGAAGAAGAAAAAGATGCTTGTTGTGCACAAATTCCATAATACACTAGAACAGACACATTGCATCGACGGTCCTGTCTGACATGTTCAGAGTGATCACAAACCCTCTTTGTCACATATTTTCATTATTGCTAAACATTCCTTTGGTGTTAAGACATGTACAGTACTTTAATTGATATAGTCAACAACACAATATATGAAATGGGATAAGAATCGTCAAACCAAACCTCTAATTGTACCAGAAGTAAACAGCGTGTGTCCTATCTAGCTATTATAGGATATTTTTTTTTATTATTATTATTATTGGGTAACAATGGCTATGTAATATCTTAAAAACTAAAACTATCACTAAAACTAAATAAAAAAAAGTAAATTGCTCAAAATAAAAAAATACAAATAAAACTACTTATGTACTTGTAAAACTAGCTAAAAATTACTGAACTAAAAGAAAACAAACTGAAAGATGAAACAAAAATAAAAACTAAGGAAAATTTCAAAACTGTAATAACTTTGGTGCAAACAAACCAGCTCATCATCCATTTACATGGTGTCATAATTGAATAATTAGTTTTATTTGTCTGCATTTATAGGTTTGTGTTAGTTTGCTTTATTTTTCATTAATTCCAATAACAAAACAGCACCTTCTTCCAGTTTGTCCCACATGCGCATGGGGTCACTGCCATGTCCTTGACATGTCCTATTAACTGGAGCATAGTTTTACACTGGATGCCCTTCCAGCCACAGCCCTTCCATTTCTAGGCTTAGGAAAGACCATTTACACCTATGGACAATTTAGAATAGCCAGTTAACCTAACTGCATGTCTTTGAACTGTGGGGGTAACCAGAGCACCTGGAGGAAACCCACGCAGACACGGGGAGAACATGCAAACTCCACACAGAAAGGCCCCATCGGCCACTGGGCTCGAATCCAGAACGTTCTTGCTGTGAGGTAACAGTGCTAACCACTAGACCACCATGCCACCCCAACTTAAACGTGTAACATAAATAAAAAATATGATATGAAAGCTATGAAACAAAACTTGTTTACATGTACATATAATGCACCTGGTAGTCCATCAGCACCTGTTGGCATTCATTAAAAATTGTTCCCAAATTATAGTTCCTTAATTTGTATTTGAATGCTACTGCATCTCAAACAATTAGAATATTGTGACAGTTTGTGTTTTTTTTGTAATTTAATTCAAAAAGGTAAAATTTCATATATTGTATATTCATTACACATGGAGTGAAATATTGCAAGCCTCTTTGTTTTAATTTTTATAGCTTAAGAAAATGAGAAATCCAGTATCTCAAATTATTAGAAAATTCTCAGATCAGTGAAAAAAAGATTTACAATACAAAATGTCCAACTTCTGAAAAGTATCTTCATTTATACACTCAATGCTTGGTTGAATTATTACATCAATGTGACAGGGCGACAAGGCCATCAGCCTGTGGCACTGCTGAAGTGTTATTGAAGCCCAGTTTGCTTTGATAGTGGCCTTCAGCTCATCTTCATTTTTTGAGTCAGGTGTTTCTCATCTTCCTCTTGACAATACCCCATAGATTCTCTATGGGGTTCAGGTCAGGTGAATTGGCTAGCCAATCAAGCACAGAAACAGCATGGTCAACAAACCATTTGGTAGTAGTTTTGGCACTGTGGGCAGGTGCTAAGTCCTTCTAGAAAAGGAAATTGGCATCTCCATAAAGCTTGTCAGCAGATGGAAGCATGAAGTGCTCTAAATTCTCCTGGTAGATGGCGGTGTTGACTTTGGACTTGATAAAACACAGTGGACCAACACCAGCAGATGATGTGGCACCCGAAATCATCACAGACTGTGGAAACACTGGACTTCAAGCACCTTGGGTTCTGTGCCTCTCCACTCTTCTTCTAGACTCTAGGATCTTGATTTACAAATGAAATGCAAAATTTAATTTTCATCTGAATAGATGAGTTTGGACCACTGAACAATGTTCCAGTTCTTTCTCTCCTTAGTCAAGGTAAGATACTTCTGACATTATCTCTAGTTTAGTAGTGGCTTCATATTAAGAATGCAACAGTTGTAGCCCCTTTCCTGAAGATGTCTGTGTGTGGTGCCTCTTATTGCACTTATAGCAGCCTCAGTCAACTCCTTGCGAAGCTCTCCCAAGTTAGTGAATTTACTTTTCTTGACAATCATCTCAAGGCTGCAGTCATCCCTGTTGCTTGTGCACCTTTTCCAGCCAACCTTTTCAGCAATAACCTTCTGTGGCTTATCCTCATTGCAGAAGGTGTCAATGATCTTCTGGACAACTGTCAAGTCAGCAGTCTTCCCCATGATTGTGATTCCATGTACTGAACTAGACCAAGAGATACATGTATTTATACTGTTTTATTCAAACTCAAAGAGCGGGAGAAGCAAATAGCTGACCGAGCCAAATCAGAAAGCAGGAATCGTAGTCTAGGTAATGGTCTGGGGTCAGTCGATCAGTGAGCAGGATAACATGGGTGAAATGGAGAAACGTGGTCAGAAAAAATGTAAACAAAGGTCAGAACACTGGAAGTTAGATGGAAAGCAAATGGCTTGGTAAAGTTAGATGAATAGATGCTAAACGATACTTTGTGACATGAGTATGTGAGAGCTGAACTTAAATAGGGGAGGTAATTATAGGGAAACAAGAGACAGGTGCAATTAGTACTCAGGTGACAGAGGGCGCTGTGACTCTTGGGTGTTGTAGTCCAGAGCAACCATGTTTGGATGCTGTTTCGAGCTTGTGCTCTCAATGCCATTACTGACAGAACCCCGCTGAGGAGCTCCCTCTGGGAGCAATCATCTTTCTAGGTCACCCCCTCCCTCTAGTTACAGGCTTGTTAGGATGTTGGCAGTGGAACTCTTGTATCAGGAGGGGGTCCAGGATGTCGTTGGAGTTCAGCCAATTCCGCTCTTCTGGCCTGCAGCCCTCCCAGTCTACCAGGTACTCTTACCTGACCCTGTCTATGCCGGGAGTTCAGGATCTTGTTTACCTGGTAGACGGGTTCACCTTTGATGTCTACAAAGGGGGGTTCTTGGGTGGGTTCGTGGCTAAGGGACCTTGGATAGTTGGTTTCAGGCAGGACATGTGGAAGGTGGGTGCTATTCCGCTGTGAGGTGGAAGTTCCAGTTTGTATGATACTTCATTAATTCGGCATAGGATCTTCTATGGACCAATGGAACAGGCTTGCAGTTTCTTGCATGTGTTGGGTTTCCTTTAGATCCCTCATGGAGACCCACACCCGATCTCCTGGAGAGTATTCTAGGTTTTTGCTTCTGCGTTTGTCTGCATACTGTTTGTACTTTGAATTGACAAATTCTAATTTCTGGTGTACCTCCTCCCATACCTGCTGGCTCTGCTTGAACCAGGAATCAACTGCTTGTACCTGGGTGGGTGTGTTGTCCTATGGGAATGGGGGGGAGGGGGTTTGGTAGCCGAGTATGCATTGGAATGGAGTCAGTTGTGTGGCAGAGTGCTTGAGTGAGTTTTGTGCATACTTGGCCCATAGGACAAATTGTGCCCAATCCCCCTGGTTCTGGATTCAGAAAATGTGCAGGAAGCATCTCACATTCTGATTGGTGGGCTCAACCTGGTCACTGGACTGAGGGTGGTAACCAGTTGTGAGGTTTACAGAGATACCTAATTTTTCCATGAAGCAGAACCACAGTCTGGAAATGAATTGGGGACCCCGGTCACTTATGATGTCCTCGGGAATACCAAAATAATGGAAAACATGATGAAAGAGGAGTCCAGCAGTTTGGAAAGCAGTGGGTAGTCTGGGTAATGGGGATAGTCTGAGTGCCTTAGAGAATCTGTCTGTAATGACCATGATCACTGTGTTACCTTGGAATGGTGGCAAGTCTGTGATGAAATTGATGGCAATGTGTGACCAGGGTCTCTGAGGTACCGGGAGAGGACATAATTCCTGGCAGGTGTAGCTCATGGTACTTTGGCTTGGGCACAGGCTGAGCATGAGGAGACAAAGTGGTTAATTTCAAAATTCATATTTTCCCATCAGTATTTGTTCTTTAACAAATGGTATGTTTGGTGACCGCTGGGATGGTCCATGGTGGGAGATGCAGGTGCCCAGGTGATGAGCCTACTTCTGCGGTTGGGTGAGACATACAGAAGTCCAGAGGGACAGATCTCAGGAGGGGTTGGAGGTTGTGACTGTTTGATTTCCTTGTCTAGGTCCCAAGTGATGACTTGAGCAAAGCAGTCAGGTGCTCAGATGGGGTTTGGTTCAGAGCTATGGGATGAAGAGTTGTGAATTCAGGAAAGCACACCTGCCTTGGTGTTTTTGGTGCCAGGATGATAGGATATTGTGAACTGAAAGCATGTGAAAAACAGGGCCCACCTGACTTACTGTGGATTGAGACATTTGGCATTCTTTAGGTACTCAATGTTCTTGTGATCTGTCATGATCATAAATGGATGTAAGGCACCTTCCAGCCAATGTCTCCACTCCTCTAGGGTCAACTTGATGGCTAAGAGTTCTCGGTTGCCAATGACCTAGTTCCTCTCAGTAGGTGTAAGCTTCTTAGAGAAGTAGGCCACTGGGTGCAGCTTGGATTTCTCCCCAAAATGTTGAGAGCACTCCTCTTACTCCCATTTCTGATGTGTCTACCTCCACCACAAAAGGCTTGGCAGGGTGAGGATCAGGCCTGGAATTTCGTCATTTTAGGGGCAAGGCCACTTGGCCTTTTGTGCTGTCAATTTTTTTAGGGCACCAAGGCCATAAAATAAAACAATGATTTTAAGTTCAAGTCTATAATTAATTTAATTTAAGGACTAATGACTCTTCTGAGGAAGATTGGAGTCTCAGTCGAAACTATCAAGCAGGTAAAGAAACATCTCCTACACTTATGTCTGAAGATAAGAAAATATTAAACACATCTAAACTTATCAATCCATCACTCACCTCAAAAACTGTAAAACTTAAACCTCTATCCTCCCATAATTTTTGTTCAATTGACACCAAATGTGCAAGAGCATCTTCAGACTGTACTACTATGCAGATTTTTGATTCATCAAAATTGAGCCTGGAGTACATCAAAATGTTTGACTGTAAATGGAGCATACAGTATACTAGCATGCAGGCTTCTGATTAACCCATAAGAGCCCAGACTGGTTTTTCAATCAAGGAAAATTATTGAGGAAAGAAAATGAACTAAATAGATGACAAAGAAAAAACATTTCTGACTTTTTTATTTTTTTAATGCCACTTTCATGTCTCAAGATCTGAAATATTAAATTGCAAATTTGCAGAACACTGCAACACCATTACACTGTTAACCCGAAAGTTCATTCTATGCAAACAGTTTGAGCTCCTTGCTTGGCATAATTATTACTGGAGGGTAAATGAATAAAAGTAAATGTTAATGTTGTAATGATGCCAAAAACAATGAGATAAAATCTCTTCCGATACTGATATCGTTAAGATGGTAGCAGTTACACTTCGGTTAAACAGCAAAAAGAAACATACAATACTAGTAACAAAACAATCCTAACTGTATAGATTAAAAAAGTGGCTATGACCAGACAACAGCACATATCATGTATCATATTATGGCCGGAACAAGCAGTAGTAACATCCATGACCTTACACTTAAAGCTCGACAAAGGAAAAACTTGACAGCAAGCTAATTAGCATTTGTTACCGGCTACAGTCGGTACTCGGCACGTTAAAAGTGGGTCAACGTTGTAACGACATAACGTTACTGTACAAGCAATGCTTATTTAACGGTAACAAACTTAAGCCCTATATGTTGAAATTCCTATCTTATTCATTCGTTAATTTATCACACAGTCTTACCTCAGTCAACTTCTTCCTTCCTGTGAAAATTCAACATCTCAGATGTGGACACAAGTGGGCGGGGGATGCGTTTAAGTCTCCTGGTTGGCTGGTGATAGATTGGTGTCATTATAGCATATCGGAGCGGTTCATGCCAGGTTTGAGTCCGATCCACCACTGATGAGTTGCCCAATAAGAATCCAGGATGTTAGGGGCATTGTGGCTCAGTTGGATAAGGCGCCATACCATAAATCTGAGGACCCGGGTTCTATTCCGACCTGAGGTCATTTCTCAATCCCTCCCTGTCTCTCTCTCCCACTCATTTCCTGTCTCTACACTGTCCTATCCAATAAAGGTGAAAAAGCCCCCCAAAATATCCTAAAGGCCAAATTGAGAGGGGCCCTCATGAAATTCCTGCCCTGGTGCTGTGCTTTGACTCTCACATGGAGAGATTGTGGCTGATGTACAGCACCGGATGCCCCTCCTCCCCCCTCCACCAACTGGGACAAAATGGCCCCCAGTCCTCTGTCTGACACTTTGGTCTATAAAACAAAAGGGGGAGAGAGAGAGAAAAGTCAGGAGAATGGAACAGCAGGCCCCCCCCACAAAACCACTTTTACTTGAGCAAAAGCCCATTTGGATGGCTCGATCCACTGGAGTGGATCTGGCACCTCCTTTTTAGTGAGGTCAGTCAGTGGGCTAGTGACATCTTAAAAGTTAAGCACAAGCCACCTATAATAGCCAGCCATCCCCAGGAACTGCCTCGCCCCCTTTTTGGTCTTAGATCGCAGGCAGGCTGCAATCGCTGCAATCTTATCAATTTATGGATGCACCTGCCTATGACCCAAGTGGAAGCCCAGATACCATACTTCCACCCATCCAATTGCACACTTTTTCAGGTTTGCTGTGAGCCCAGCATGCCTCAGCAACCTCAGGGCCATCCTGAGATGCTGTAAATGCCATTCCCAATCATTACTATAAATGGTTGTCATCTAAGAAAGCCACCACATATGCATTGTGGGGATGAAGAATTCAGTCCATGAGATGTTGAAATGTTGTCAGAGCCCCAAACAACCCAAAAGGAAGGGTGATGAAATGGAGTGGAAAAGGCCACCTTCTCATGGGATAATTGATCAATAGATCTGACAATATCCCTTTGTTAAATCCAATGTTGAGTAAAAGCAAGCCACACCTAACTGATGAAGCAGCTCATCAATGTGAGGTATCAGATATGCATCAGATTTAGACACTGTGTTGACTGTTTTATAGTCCACACAGAACCAGAATGACCCATCAGTCTTGGGAACCAAGGAACTGGGCTGCTCTAGTCACTGTGCAACTCCTCAATTATCCCCATATTAAGCATAGTCTGGAGTTTGTCCTGAACCACATTTTTCTTGTGCTCGGGGAGCCGATATGGGCAGCTGTGCATCACCACCCCTGTGGGAGTCTCAATGTGGTACTCTATGAGGTCAATGTGACCATGGAGGGGTGATAACACATCACAGAATTCCTCCTGCAACCTAATAACCTGTGTTTTCTGGGACAGTGAGAGGTGGTCTCCACAGAGGACCATGGTGAATAGGGCCGCACTTTTTAGACATATCACCAGTACCAGTTTTGCCTTCTCCAGAACTACCATTGCAAGAGCCACAGGAACCTCCTCTCTCCATGGTTTCAGGAAATTGAAGTGGTAAATTTGACATGTTGCCCCTATCTGGCCATTTGACCTCATAGTCAACCTTCCCAATTTGCCATGTGACCTCAAATGGCCATTGCCATTTGGCAATTGATTTTGAACTTGAAGTGGGCAATAAAATGAGGACTTTATCTCCCAGTGCAAATTCCTTGAGCTGTGCCCCTCTGTTGTACAGATGAGATTGACATTCTTAGGCCTGTAGCAAATTCTCCTGGGTTATGTGACTCAGTGTGTGGAGTTCTGCTCTCAGGTCAAGAATGGATTGGATTCATGGAATGGATTGGATTCATGGAATGGAATGGATTCATGGAATGGAATGGATTCATTTTTGTTTTGAGAAGGCCCCTCCTCCCAATTTTCCCTAATGATGTCCAAGTCACCACCAGGCTTGCACCCATACAGCAATTCAAACTGGGAAAACCCAGTGGAGGCACTGCAAGCAACAGAGGGTCTAGCCACCTGTCCCAGTTTTTAGCATCCCCATGAACGAACTTATGAATCATGTTTTTAACTGTTTGGTTAAGTCATTCAACCAGCCCATCCATTTGTGGATGATAAACACTAGTACAAATCGATTCAATCCCCAATAATTCATACAATTCACACAGTTTGCATGACATAAAAGTAGTGCCCTGATCATTTAGGATTTCTGTCGGAATCCAGAATCAAGAGAACATGCAGAAGTGTGCCTCTGCAACACTATGTGCAGATATATTGCAAAGAGGCATGGCTTCCAGACATCATATTGCATAATCCATTATGACTAATACAAAGTGACACTTGCATGCAGATCAATCTAATGGCCCAATGAGATCCATGCCAATTCTTTTGAAGGGGATCTCAATTAATGGTAAGTGGTGCAATGGGGCTTTTGGTGTGGCCATTGGATTCATCAGCTGACATTTGCGACAAGCTGTACACCACCTGCAGACATTGATGTGGATCCTTGGCCAATAGAAATGGGCCATGATATAATTTAGCATTTTATTCTGCCCCAAATGCTCAGCCATAGGATTACGATTAGTCATATGGAATAAAACTTTCCTACAGCTCTTTGGGACCAACAACTGTGTAATCTCTTCTTTAGTTTGAGTGCCTTGCATCACTCAACATAGCCCATCCTTAATGATGCAAAAATACAAGAATGAGAGTGCAACATCAGGTTGGAGGATTTGGCCATCAATTACTTGGTCAAAAGGGTGTCTCAGAGGCTCATCATGTGCCTGCTCCAATGGGAAATCCCCTGAAGGATTCCCCAGAGAGGGAGGACAGCTCTGTCATCATAACACGGAGCAGATGTGGATGACCCTGGGATGGTCTCCCCAGCTAATGTTGCAGCAGAATTCCCCCATGACTGGCTACTGCAGGACCCACTAATTCATTAATTTTTTTAAACTCCGGCCAATCTGTTCCCAGGATCAGTGAGTAGGTGAGGCTCGGACTAGCCACCACCTCCACACTATACTTTTCTCCCTGGAAGTGAATAGTCATGGGCATTAGTGGATATTTGTGACTGTCCCCATGCACACATTTGACCTTCACCAATCATGCATTTCCCAGTGCCCTGCAATGAATCAGGGTTTGATGCATGGAGGTCTGATTACAACCAGAGTCCACCAAAGCCTGATGTGTACCCCCTTGAATATTCACAACTACCCTGTATGCTCCCGCTCAATCAGGGGAAACCTGTGGTGCATTGGGGATGCAAATCAGTAGCTGTGCCTCCTTGTGGAAGCACTGATTCCCCACTTTCCTTCTGTGCCAATAGACTTGTCCAGGCTCGCTCCTGGCACTGGTGGACATGGATGAGTTCACCTGTGGAGAGTGAGAGGGGGTTAACGATGGCCCAGACACAGAAGGAGAGGGGAGGGAAGACACATGAGGACAGACATGAGTGTGGGGAGTGGCTTTCAGGGAAAATTGGCCCCATTCCCATGGGGCTGGAGTAGCAGAGGGGCAAGGAGAGAGGGAGAGAGAGGAGAAAGCGAAAGTGTGTGTGAGAGAGAGAGAAGTAGTTGTTCTGGGAGCACCTGCTCCTGGAAAATCTGTCAGGTGGACCTTGGCCAGCCAGACCAGCTCCTCTAGTGACATCGCTTAGTGACACCAAATCCATGCTGACGTCTCGCTTGGCAGCTGGGCTCCAGTGTCACTCACTCAAGGATGGTCTCGACATTGCACTCTCCTGCCAGCAGCCACTGCTCACTCAGACACTAGAGCCACTCAGAAATCACTCAGACAATAGAGCCACTCTTGAGGAACTGATGACCCACCTTAAGTCCTACTACAGTGTAAGTGATGATTATTAAAGTTACTTTCCTATTGCAAATAACAGCATGTTAACTGATCAATTTTATCCTAAGTGAAATTACTAATTATTTTGCTATGTCTGACCAAAGTCAAATGGCACAAAAACCTCTTGCTACTTTGAAACTCGAATCTGTCAGGAAGCAGGCACTTTTGGATGCATGTACAGGGGAGAGCCGGGAAAGCAAACTGGAAAAAAAAAGCCAAAACACAAGACTAGAATCAAGGTTGTGGGACAGGCGAGGGTTGATTTGATCAGTAGACAGGGCAATGAAGACAGGGCTAGAAAATAACGAGAAAAATATGAGAGTAAGGATTGAGAACACAAAGCAGGGAGTAGAATAAAGGTCAAGTCAAGTTTTTGTATTGCGCTTTTAACAATAAACATTGTCGCAAAGCAGCTTTACACAATTTGAACGACTTAAAACATGAGCTAATTTTATCC
>JAODXR010000010.1:4697044-4710014 GCA_028877395.1 Cathorops festae
ACCCTGCGAAGAAAACTCATTTCGGCCGCTTGTATCCGCGATCTCGTTCTTTCGGTCATTACCCAAAGCTCATGACCTATGGTCACGAGATGGCATTTGCATTTTGGATTTGTAGATCATCCAACATGGCGGCAGATGCATACCGTACGTCACACTGTTTTGTCACGTGGTTGCACACGAAGAGTTTGTTTGATGTGATTTATGAGGCATCTGTTAGTCTACTAGCTAACGTTAGCTAACTTTAGTTACAAGGTGCACTGATGTCACACGTTACCGCAAACGCTATCCTAAAAGGTCATTCAAAATGAACATCTTTAGAAGATGCCTTGAGTTGAAATTCCTGCCTTATGAGACACGTGTCTCTTACAGCAGCGAGGCAACAAGGCGGCGACTTTCAGGGTTCTATTCGAAAAGCAGCATTTATATTTGGAATCTAAATAAAAACTGAAACGTTCACTTTTGAATCTGAAGCCGAATCGATTCTATAACAAAGCGTTCTTTTTAGATTCTGAACGAGAATCCCTTCCATAAAGATTCTTTTTAGATTCTGAATGAGAATCCCTTCCATAAAGATTCTTTTTAGATCCTGAATCCAAATCGATCCTATAACGCAGGCCGACCTTTACTCTTTCTAAAATATTCACTTTGATCAATAATGATGTTTCTGTCAATCCAGGCAATGTTAGAAAAGTGACTCTTAACTCTTTACCCTTTAAAGCAGTTGCTACAGCCACCCTTGTATATGCATATACTGTTCACCCTTAGAACATATTTACAGGAAAAAAGTCTAAAGATAAGGTTTTGACAAGGTTTCAGACAAGACGTCATATGTCGTCATTAAGGGGTAAAGAGTTAAAGCTCATAGGCAACGGTTTTAATTGTATGCACATTTGAAACTTTATATGTTAAAAAAAAAAACTCTGTAATTTTCTTCTGGCCCCAAGAAGTATTGTTAATAAGTAATAATTAAAATAAGTTAGCGTGGGATCGTGGCGAATTTCTGTTCGGCTATTTTCGTGACCACTCAGCGCGCCATGAACCATGCCTTATTGTTGTGCAGTGAACTGCAACAAAGGGACCAGTTCAAGAAGAAGTTTTACCCTTTTCCGAGAGAGGAGAAGAGGCAGAGAGAGTGGATTGGCTTTTTCTGGAAGAGGAGAAGAGGCAGAGCGAGTGGGTTGGCTTTTTCTGAAAAAGGAGAAGAGGCGGAGCAGGAAGGTTGGCTTTTTCTGAAAAAGGAGAAGAGGTGGGGCGAGTGGGTTGGCTTTTTCCGAAAAAGGAGAAGAGGTGGAGCAAGTGTGTTGGCTTTTTCCAAAAGCGGAGATGAGGCAGAGAGAGTGGATTGTGTGCATGAAGCCAGAGGGTTGTTTTTTATCATAACTACCAGGATAAATCATTTGGGCACGAGTCTTGTTGAGGTCCGGGGTCACCGTGATCAGAGTCGGCCGAGTCGCTGTCCGATTCCAAGGCCGCACGGTCAAACCAGTGAGCCACATTCACCGATTGCTTCGCAACGGCCATAGGTTCATACATATATGGTTTCACCTCTTGATATTCAATTTGGAGACTTCCTACTTCAAAATTGCTATCGCTTTCAGACATTTTACACAACCTCTCACGACCAAAGTCCGTACATGTGTGCTCAGTTCAGAAATAAACACAGAACTGCTCCCAGTCTGTTTGGCTTAAATGATGTCACGACAACTGTCCCCTGGCAGTGAGTGCGCGCATAATTGAGATGTAAACAAACCTTCAGAAATTTGGCAAAACAGTATGTTTTAACTGTTTTATTCAATTTTAGGGTCTAAATTAGACACTAGGAAGATTGAATTCGCTTTTTGGGTCATTATTCTCAACAATGAAGTTGATATTCTACATTTCACCTCTGACCATTGCCTATGACCTTTAAGTCGGAGGTGTACAGGGTGAACAGGAAGGGAGATAGGACAGTTGTGCTGAAGAGAGGCCCTTGTGCTGCTCTACACGGTCTCTGACAAACTGCTTCCTCGTCTCATGTGTTGTGGTCTGATGTCCGTTATCCAGGTCATAAACAGCATGTCCAACTGCATGCATTTGAGCTTGTCTCCCAGCAGTAAAAGCTATCTTGTGATTAAGGCACTGGAGAAATTTAAGCAAAAAAAAAAAAAAGACACACTTAATGCCCTTAGCTTCATCAAGATGAGAGTCGGGTTGGTGAAGTAGGTATATGATGCCATCCTTCTCTCTGATGCATTTCTGGAAGGCAAACTGCAGGGGATCCAATGCTGGTCTGATCAAAGGTCTAAGGTGGGAGAGGACCAGCCTCTCCAGTGTCATCACATGTGATGTTAGCAATTCTGGCTTGTAGCCAAGAATTTGGGGTGCCCTTTCTTGGGCACAGAGACCAGGCATGATTTTTTTGCAAAGTGTGGGAACCCTTCCACAACTCAAGCTCAGATTGGAGATATTTTGAAAGACACCACAGAGCTGTTTGACACATCCCTTAAGCACCTCCATGCTCACATCATTGGGGCCTCCAGTTTTGCCTGATTGGCATCTTTACCTCACCTGCAATGGAGTAAGCAGGGCGAGGTATTGTAATCAGCGCGGTTTGTTTGTGTGTCTGTCTGTTAACAATCTAGTGTCTAGATGGTTGCACCGATTGACTTCAGATTTTCAGGGTAGATAGGCAATGGTGCAATCAGGTAATCAGGTCAAGGTCACCGGAAAGGCCAGGTGATGTGAGGGTTGTTTTGTCTGGCAACACTTGTTCCAGTTGTGGTTTCACTTGGTCAGTTGTGATTTTTGCAGGTAGTGGCAGTTCCAGACACAGGGACCTGAGAAAGGCTGGAGGGGGGCTGTATGGTGATTTGAGAGGTATTAATGGTCAAGGGGTTGGAGGGTCAGTGAACAAGGGCTCCAGTGTCAAACCTATTGAAAAACATGTTTAACTCACTGGCGCTGGCCATGCTGTCCTCTAATATGGCTGTTGGTCTGATTGTAGGGTTTGTTATTTGGGGACCATGGTACTGTATGGGTGGGGGTGACATTGTCCCCACAAAAGTTAACATAACCTGTAATATATTCTGTTAGCTTGTCCTGTGTCTTCATGTGTGGCTTTGTCAGAACCTTCCAGTCTGTAGCCTTGAACCAGCCCCTCAGAGACTCGGTTGTATCCTGCAACCATCTCTGGACTCTCTTGGTGTTTTGCAGGTTGCTGCTGGACTATAGGCTTATACTGGGGTGAGAGGTGGACCAATTTGTGATCCCATCTGCCAAGTGGTGTGTGTGGGGGGTGTAGGCCTGTAGAGCTATATGTGTCCTTAATGTTGGCATTCAGTAAATCCAGGGATTTATTGTCTCTGTTTGGCCAGTCATCAAACTGGGTCAAGTTTGTCATGGTGGAGAAGAGCGACACGTTTGAAGTCCCCAGATGAAAGTGCAAGGTTGCTGTGACCAAATGTATGATGTCACATGCTGTGGATATGTCATCTGATGGTAGGACATAAATAGCAATCAAATGTAGACCCGTTGCTAAACGTTCAGTGTCCAGGCTGCAGACTCTCTTCTTGACAGTAATATGTCCCGGACTACATCATCCAATTTTAATGATAATGGCAAGCCTACCTCCTTTTTTCGTTTGGGCTCTGTCTGCCCATATCTTCTTAAAGCTGGTGACGGTAGAGTGGTTAACCAGATATCTGGAGGCAGCCATGACCTGAAGGTTAGAGAAGCAGCCCCTTGGGCCCAAAGGGTTGCCGGTTTGATTCCTGGGACCAGCAGGAAAAATGTGAGAGGAATTGAGTGAATGAACAGCACTTTTCCTTCCATTTGTATCATGGCTGAAGTACCCTTGAATAAGGCACCTAACCTCCCAACTGCTCCCCAGGCACTGTAGTTGCCCACTGCTCTGGGTATGTGTGTGTGCTTATTGCTCACTTGTGTGCGCATGTGTGCGTTCACTGCTTCAGACAGGTTAAATGTAGAGGAGGAATTTTGCTGTGCTTGAGTGTACATTCTATCTTCTGTGAAACGCACTGCACTTCTAAAACTCCCTCTGACTTCTCACCAGTGCCATTAGTTCATTTGTCTTATTTGCCAGCAACCTCACATTCCCATGATGGAAGGGCATTTGGAATTTCACCAAGTCTTATTTTCTCAATATGCAAATTATTTTTCTTTCATAGTCTAAATGGCACTTAATGCTGCCTGTATGGGATTTGAAGTTTGGAGGTTCACCGATTTGATTTGGCTTAGTGAATGCATTAAAGCCTGGACTGTTAAAATGGGATTTTTCTGTGTGCAGTTGGAGTAACTACAGGAGCTAATCCATTGATAACAGGTGTCAGTATATTGTCGCTCTACCTGTATTATTTCTGTCTATTGGGCATTCCATCGGGGAATTAAATCTGGTCTTAATCTGTGGAGCTGCCACCACAGGCTGCTGCCTCTGTATTCATTTACCAAGTGTCATACTGCTTCTGGTTGTGTGTGAAGATTAGCATGTTATTAAGTTGTGCCTTGGATGTGAAGGTTTTTTGTTATTGGCTTGGTTGGCTACTACTACTGGTACTAGTAATAAACATTTATTGTTGTTTTTGAAGCAGTTCATAAAACATTGTTTTCCTAAAAATTTAAAAACCGTAAAAATTGCATTGCATTTGAAGTTGTCTGTTTTTTTTTTGTCCTGCTCCAGAAATGAATGGCATCCTGTTGCAAGCCTTCTCCTGCTCCTTGTGTGCACTTTCCTATACATCTTTATTTCACTTCCACAAACATATCAAGAGATGCCACTATGAGGAATATTTGAGACTGATGAATTCAGGAGAGATTACCTATGAAAAAATAAATCTGATGCCTACCAACAGCTCCAATAGTCATCAAATTGGAGCTGACTCCTCCAGTACTTTGTGCAATACAACCTCTAACAGTCAAATGCAAATCAAAACTCACCACTGTTCAGATTGTGGTGACAGTTTTATTCAAAAGAGTGATCTTGAACTACACCAGCAAATTCACACGGGAAAGAAGATAAAGTCATATCAGTGCTCACATTGTGGGAGGAGTTTTACTCAAGTGAGTCATCTCCGAGCGCACAAGCGCATTCACACAGGAGAGAGGCCGTATCGCTGCTCAGAGTGTGGAAAGAGTTTTATTCAAAGGAGTAATCTCCGAACACACCTGCGCATTCACACAGGAGAGAAGCCATATCGCTGCTCAGAGTGTGGGAGGGGTTTTACTCACCAGAGTAATCTCAACACACACCAGCGCATTCACACAGGAGAGAGACCATTTCACTGTTTGCTATGTGGAAAGACTTTTGCGCAACAGAGCGCTCTCCGGTTACACCAGCGTGTTCACACAGGAGAGAAGCCATATCGCTGCTCGGAGTGTGGAAAGAGGTTTGTTCAACTGGCAGGTCTGCAGAAGCATCAATCTATTCACAAACGAGAGAGGCCATATCACTGCTTACAGTGTGGGATAAGTTTCACTCATCGGACTCATCTCCAAGAACACGAGCGCATTCACGTAGGAGAGAGGCCGTATCACTGCGCACAATGTGGGAAGAGTTTTTCTCACCAACGTAATTTGCATCAACATCAGCTCATTCACACAAAAGAGAAGCTATATCATTGCTCGCAGTGTGGGAAGAGTTTTTCATTCCAGCATAGATTGCAACGACACCTTCGCATTCACACAGGAGAGAGGCCGTATCAGTGCTTACAGTGTGGGAAGAGTTTTTCTTCCCAGCATAAATTGCAAGTCCATCAGCGTGTTCACACAGGAGAGAAGCCATATTCCTGTTCACAATGTGGGAAGAATTTTACTAGTGCTAGTAGTCTCAAAATACACCAGCGCATTCACACAGGAGAGAAGCCCTATAATTGCTCACAGTGCGGGAAGAGTTTTACTTGCCGGACTAATCTCCGACAACACCAGCGCATTCACACAGGAGAGAAGCCGTATGACTGCTCAAAGTGTGCCAAGAGTTTTACTTGCAAGTCTAATCTCCGACAACACCAGCGCGTTCACACAAAAGAGAGGAGCCGTACATTGAAGACGCAAGAGCAAGAAACCTGATTATCATGATTATTGATTTCAGGTTAACTTGTTTCATAATTGGGCAGCATGGCGACACAGCAGGTAGTGTTGGTACCTCACAGTTCCAGGGTCCATTAGTGTAGAGTTTGACGTGTTCTCCCTGTTTCTGCAAGGACTTCCTCCCAGCTTCCAGACATGCCAGTAGATGGATACTCTAAAATGCCCTCTGTGTGAATAAATGCATGAGCCTGTGATTTCCTCTGTCGTCTCGTGTCCCGTTTTGGGTATATTCTCAGTGATCCTGGGATAGGCTCGGGATACACCCTAATGAGGAAATAGCTGTTACAAAAGACTGAGATCAAAACAATGTTCTGCATTTTATGTAGCTAACGGTCTTGTATACTTGTTGAGAGCATGTGTTGAATGTTATATTGCATTCATGTTTTCTTTGTCTTAGACAGTAGTTTAAATAGTGTGCTAAAATATATAAAGAACATTTTCATTGTAAATCATGTTCCATGAAATGGATTTTGAACTTTTTTCTCCAACATTCTGTATCGTATCCGCTTATTTTAATACTAACATGAATAGCATTATATATGTTTATTTTATAATTTAATTAAAAATGATCAAGCTGTAGAGTAAAAGCATCGTTACTGAGGACAGATGTAGTACCCAGCATCAATATTTCATTTAATAGCATTTAGCAGGTCACTTCTATTCATGTGTTCTTTGATATATCTTCCATAGCTGTGTTTGCAAATTACATGCCCAAGGGGCTGTGAAGACAGAAATGTAGCAGGCCTAACCTTCTGGGACACCATATTGAACTATTTTAGGCACTGAATAATCCCAGTGGATTAAAACAATGGTAACAATCTGTCTAACCAAGCATGTTTTCAAGCCTGTCTATTAAAATATCATGATTAAAATGGTGTCAAATGCTGTCCTCAAGTCCAGTAGTACCAACACATATACTCACGTGTCAAGACATGCGGTTGGTAATTTGCTACATTAGCCAGCACTGATTCAGTATTAGGGCACTTCCAGAAACCAGAAGCAAATTTTCAGTGTAGAAAAGGTGTGTTGAAGATTTTATTGGAGAGATCCTAAGGGATCAAGAATCTACTTCTTTAAGGAGAGGCCTAGCATCAGCTAGCTTGGAGAAATGCCATTAGCTGAGTTAGTCACTGATTATTCCCAAAGTAGTTTTGACAGCTTTAAGTCACATATACAGATGGTTGGTCTACAGGAGGAGAGCATCAAACTATAGAGCTAATTATACTCAATGGGACTAAATTTATCAAAACTTTATGTAGATAATTGTTGGGCATTGTTCATTTTTAAGTAATATTATTGCAATGTGTCAGACTAAATAATGTGTACATATGTTAAAATGAGCATCAAAAACTTTGATGGGTCATAAAATCCATAGCAATGTCATGTACATAAAAAAGTAAGATCATATATAAGGTAAATGTAGATGAAAAGCTCAAAAGAATATTAAGCCAACAAAAGTTGAAACAATGGGGGAAAAACAAATCTTAAGCTGTCTAATAACTATGAAGTTTTTATTTTTCTGTATAATACCCACTGATAATGGGCAATAATCAAAAAGAAGAAAAAATGTTTTATTTCTCATATTCTGTAATCATGGAACCTGAATGATTTTGCTGACAATTGATAATTGGATTTAAAAAATGTAATTGGCAGAGCCACAAGCCATTTTTTTAACCAATCGAGAGTCCAGCTGATCATCACCCAGATAGTATTTTACCCAGAAACCTTCTTGTTCACCAAGTGACATGACCCAATGTGTGCAATAAATATGGCTGTCATACAGCCATCACTCTCCCCTCTTCTTGCCTTGTATACATTAGACTACCTGTACTCCATATGGAGGTATCCACTTAGAAGCTTGGGACCATGGATGGAGCTATAGGTATCCAGTCCTCCAAAGCTGGTGGCTCTTATCATCTATCTTCTCTTCTGCTGCAGTGAGTGTCTATTTCATACATTTCTCTTTTTTTCTAGCTTTGAATTGGTTTTCTTCGTTGTCATTGCTAGGCTTATTAGCATCACTCACTGCGCAGTTCAGAAGTCAGTTTTACAAACTGCTTTGTGCCATTGCTTAGTAGTGGCACGCAATTCTCTTTTTCCTGCTGGGTTGGGTTCTCCCCTTGGCTTCATCTTCTCTGAGCATTTCATATCCTCTTTCATTAAGCAGTCGAGTGGAGCACCCTTGTCATCCTGCATGCATTCATCCTGAGCCTACTAGTTGGAGCATACTAGGGTGAAGGTCAGGTTCACTTCATTTTGCTTTCATCTCTCCAGTTTCTCCTTAAGCAGTATCTGCTGAAAGATTTTTCCACACTCCCCACTGCCTAACTGACTGATGAACTTGGATAATCACTGCAAACCTGTTTGATGGGGTTCTGCTACCTGTACTGCATATTGTTCATGGCTGAGTCTGCCATGTTATCCCTTAAGACATAACTCAGGGGTTCTGGTTACCTCTGTTTACCCTCCATTCTCTCCATGGCCTAGTCTTTTGCAGGGCACAGTTATATCAACCCTGTAGAATCTGCCCTCTGTGCTTTTTGGACATGCCAAAGAAGCCATGGAAAGGAGAGCATAGCTTTCAGAATCATGAATCCACCAAATAGACTGGCCATGTGGTGGGCAGGGCCATGGCAGCACCCTCAGGCCATTTAATGCCAGGGTGACTATGTGGTGTGCCCATGAAGGGCAATTGCTTATTGTGCAGTGGATCCAGATGACAGTGTTGAATGGCTACAAACAGCTCAGTGGATCCAGATGACAGTGTTGAATGGCTACAAACTCCAGTTCTGGAGCTTGTACAGTTCAGAAAAAAGGGTTCTACACAATGTTTTTTTCTTATTTGTAAGAAGGAGACAGTGTTTTCCACCCAAATGTAAACCAATCAAGCACAGTGGGGTTATTAGGAGGTGTAGCACAGCAATGTACAACTGATCTTCTGTCCAGTTCTTTGATATGAATGGTGGACCCCTTTAGTGGTTGCACTAAAATCCCTAAATAATGTATTGCATTAGCATCTATTAAGTTTCTGGCTGCCCAGGTGTGAATGAGTACTGCAAGAGTTATGGCTGTGTCTGACTGCTGGACTATGACAGGTTATATGAATTATGAAAAATGTTTTGGTGAAATGGGATTACATTGTACTAGCATTTGTTAGGTAACTGTTCAGATGATTGCATACCCTTGCTACTGGGTAAGACTGGACCTTGAGCAACCTGTTGGCTGGCCTCTCCACAGTAGAATCTTTGTCCAGATATAACTTAAGGTTTTTGACAGTTAGCTTGGACAGTCGTCTTATAGTTCTGGAGCTTGATGAATATTACTTTAGATGCTGGCAAGAATAGAATGGAGGCACTGAATTGTTCTTTTGTCAAGAAGCTTGACTAGCTGAATTGCCAAAGTATGTCTACTGGCAATAAACTGTTATAGGAAGCCAACTTTGCAATCATGTCCCTTCTAAAAGTCTGACAGAATGCAGTGATGAGTACAGACTCATACTAATTGCTTCCAGTAGTCGTGGGAAACATACTGGGGACAATGGTCATATGACTTCACAGTGTCACCCTTGTTAATCCAAACAGTAGTGGCTAATTTAAGTTCTTTCCTGGTTGAACGAGTGAGCATTGGAGTAGAAAACCTTGTAATTTGGAAGGATCTATGCCATACTTAACAGGCTGATCAGACAACCTTGGATGTGATGTGGGTGTCTTCTTGACAATACTGGAATTTGTATAACAGTGAGGCTTCCTAGGATGGCAAAGACTAGGTAGGGAAATCTTGGTGGAATTTGTTGAAGCCTGCTGTGCTTAGGGTTTTGGTGAAGTCAAAAGATGGATATCATTGCAGTTATAAATTAAATAGAATAGACAAAGAAATAGGCTAGGGACTTCAGGGGATCAGAGAATGGGTATAGACAAGACAATATTATGTTAGCAAATGGCAAACATGCTATTGTCAGAATACTGAAAAAAGTATTGGAAAGGTTTGAAAGTAATAGCCTGGCTGTGACAGTCCAGTTCATGGCATTGAGAGTGAATAGTGTTATTATTGTTGATGTTGAAGCAGTCGTTAACAAATATTGTTTCCTAAAAAAAATTTTTGCATTGCATTTCAAGTTGTGGTTTTTTTTTTTTTTGTCTTGCTCCAGAAATGAATGGCATCCTGTCGCAACCCTTCTCCTGCTCCTTGTGTGCACTTTCCTATACATCTCTATTTCAATTCCACAAACACATCAAGAGATGCCACTTTGAGGAGTATATGAGACCAGTGAATTCAGGGGCATTTGCATATGACATATTAAATCTGATGCCTACCAACAGCTCCAATAGTCATCAAATTGGCGCTGACCCATCTGGTACTTTATGCATTACAGCCTCTAACAGTCAAATGCAGATAGAAATGTACCACTGCTCCGATTGTGGAGAGAGTTTTATTCATCAGAGTGATCTGAAACTACATCAGCTCATTCACATGGGAAAGAAGATAAAGTTGTTTCATTGCTCATACTGCGGGAAGAGTTTTACTCAAGCCAGTTATCTCAGACGACACCAGCGTATGCACACAGGAGAGAGACCGTATCATTGCACACATTGCGGGAAGAGCTTTGCTCAACAGGGTAATTTCCGAACACACCTGCGCATTCACACAGGAGAGAAGCCATATCACTGCTCACAGTGTGGTAGGGGTTTTACTCGCCAAAATGCTCTCCAGCTCCACCAGCGCATTCACACAGGAGAGAGGCCATATCAGTGCTCAGAGTGTGGGAAAACTTTTATTCAAAAGATTAATCTCCAAATCCACCAGCGCATTCACACAGGAGAAAAGCCCTATCACTGCTCGGAGTGTGGAAGGGGTTTTACTCACCCAACGTCTCTCCAGGACCACCAGCGCATTCACACAGGAGAGAAGCCATATCAGTGTTCACAGTGTGGGAAAAGGTTTTCTCAACAGAGTACTCTCCAGATTCACCAGCACGTTCACACGCAAGACAAGCCGTATAAATGCTCACAATGCAAGAAGAGCTTTACTCACCAGAGTCTTCTTCAACAACATCAGAGCTTTCATACAGGGGAGAAGCTGTATCACTGCTCACAGTGTGGCAAGAGCTTTGCTTACCAGCGTACTTTCCGACGACACCAGCGCATTCACACAGGACAGAAGCCGTATTGCTGCACACAGTGTGGGAAGAGTTTTTCTGAAATGGGAAATTTCCAAAAACACCAGCGGATTCACACAGGCGAGAAGCCGTATCACTGCTCAGTGTGCGGAAAGAAGTTCGCTCAACTGGGAGGTTTCCAAAGACACCAGCGCATTCATACAGGAGAGAAGCCATATCATTGCTCCGAATGTGGGATGAGTTTTGCTTATCAGAGTACCTTGCAGCGACACCAGAGTGTTCATACAGGAGAGAAGCTGTATTCCTGCTCGCAGTGTGGAAAGAGTTTTAATTATCTCGAAGGTTTCCAAATTCATCAGCGCATTCACACAGGGGAGAAACCGTATCACTGCTTACAGTGCGGGAAAAGTTTTACTTGCAAGTCGAATCTCCGACAGCACCAGCGGATTCATACAGGAGAGAAGCCCTATCACTGCTCGCAGTGTGGGAAGAGTTTTACTTGCAGGTCTAACCTCCGACAACACCAACGAGTTCACACAAAAGAGGGAAGCCACACATTGAATGCAACAACCTAGTGCATTATAGATACATTGGTGAAAAAGAACCCTGATAATGACTGATTACTTCTAAGAATCAGAATAATTTTTACTTGCCAGATACATTTTCATGTATGAAGAATTTTTCTTGGTGCTTGGTTACATGATCTATCCAATGCACACATCACAGACAACACAGCACAGTTACAATCCTAATATACAAATATTGCTCCCAATATACACACATTATACCTTAAGCGGAAATGGTAGGCTCAGTTGTAATTAACCTTATTTCAGGTTACCTTGCTTCATAGCTGGGTAGCATTGTGATATAGCAGGTAGTGTTGGTGCCTCGGCTCCAGGGTCAGAGTAATGTAGAGTTTGATGTGTTCTCTCTGTCCTCCTACCAACTGAAGACATGCCAGTTGATACTCTAAATCGCCATAGGTAGGAATATGCATTATTAATGATGCATGAGTAATGATGCGCTGTGTTGGGCTGGTGTAACATTTATAGTGTATTCCCATCTCAACCCATGTGTTCTTGGAATAGGCCCCAGTTCCAGATAAAGCTGTTAATGGGGTGGGGGTTAGTGGGATGAGTTTTGCTCATCAGAGTACCTTGCAGTAACACCAGAGCGTTCACACAGGAGAAAAGCTGTATTCTTGTCTGAGATGAAATGAAAATGTTTTGCATGTTATGTAGCAAATGTTATTGTATTCTTCTTGAACGCATGAATTGAATGGTATATTGCATTCATATATTTCATTTGTTTTAAAACTAAAATAGTGGCTTAAATTATGTGCTGTGATAAAATCTATATAGAACATTTTAATAGCAAGTCATGTTTCATGAAATGGTAGTTCCATTGGTAGCTTTAAATTATCCTGTCTCTTGTCCCTTTATTTTAATACTAACATGAACTGCATTATATATAATGTATATTATTGAAATAAAAAAGGCACCAGACTCTAGTGAACCTTACCCTGGGACTTAACGCACATCAGTATTTCTTTATTTTGTATTTATATAGTGCTCTTGGCAATAAGTCACTGGTTATGGGGATTATTGTGAATAGACGTTCTGGGATATGGCAGTTCTTGCTCAGTAGATTTCTATGGTCTCCAGGTAACCACAAGTACAGTGGTGCTTGAAAGTTCGTGAACCCTTTAGAATTTTCTATATTTCTGCATAAATATGACCTAAAACATCAGATTTTCACACAAGTCCTAAAAGT
>JAODXR010000010.1:5422038-5432506 GCA_028877395.1 Cathorops festae
TTTGGACTGTGGGGGAAACCGGAGCACCCAGAGGAACCCCACACAGACACAGGGAAAAAAATGCAAACTCTGTACAGAAAGGCCATTGTCGGCCACAGGGCTCAAACCTAGGACCTTCTTGCTGTGAGGCGACAATGCTAATCACTACACTACCATGCTGCCACACCACCAAGCCACCCAATAATAAATAATACACACACACACATTCATTTTTGTGTGTTCAACATGTCTTTCTCTTTCAAAATTCTCTCGAAATATTCTGTATTTAATGAAGCAAGCCTGGCAGCTATGTTTGTTTACAAATTGTCACAGTTGCTTGCTAGTGTGGAAGTTCTACACCTTCGACGTGTGACGTCATGTCTAGACAACCATGCAATATCATAAACCATATTCAATGCTCATTCTCCATTGGGTAGAGTGACGTAATACACGTAGGATATGTGATATGCTAACAATATTGCATGCTATCAAACCAAATGAATGAAACCCACTAGATGAGAATAGAATACATGTTTTTATTCCATCAAAAAAGTGTAATGTATGTATAATAATAAGCAATAATGTATGAGAACAAGTGCATTAAAATAATATAAACTTGTGATTACTGTCCAATCTGCTTTGACCAATCAGAGTCTACAATTTAAACAGTACTGTGGTGAAAAAAATACCTAATACATCTTGAAACACTGGACTTGACATCTTCTCTATAGTGATGATTTGTAGATATTCGAGAGGACTGTGTATGACACAGTGTAAATAGTTGTCTGCTAAATAATTAATGTTATGTCATTAGTGTCAACAGTTCTTGCTCTTTTTCCTCTTTGATCAGGATGATGGTGTGACAAATGGAAATGAGATGTTGATGGTGCCCATTCACTCTGACTTCTCTCTGTCCCATTTAGGTCTGTGTTCATTGGCTTGCATAATGAACACAGTAATAAGGTATTGATTTCCTCAGGGTCTAATTGTCACAATCCTAACAATAAAAAAAAAAAAAAATTATATTTGGGTACGCTTCGACCCGTTACTCCATTCTTTTTTCTTTTCTTTTTCACCTCCCATGACGATGATAATGATTATGACAATGATGGTAGACTCATCTAAGCATGATGACCAACCAACCACATATATAGTAAACAGGCTGGTGCACTTATAACAAACATCCATGTTCACACACTTTCTCTGTCTCCATTTGAAAGGCCACACTGTGACTAAGGTGTATCACAATGAGGAGGTTAATAAGGTGCTTCACATCTCCTCAGTCAAGGGCAACCGACAATGGAGATGGATTTTTATTTTACAACATGGGAAGGTAAAGCATAAATATATGCACAATAGATTAAAATGACCTACACTCTCTGGCCACTTTAGGCACACCCATCAACATGATGTTTTACACAGTTCTCTAATCAGCCAATCCCTTAACAACAGCACAATGCATGAAATTATGCAGATACAAATCAAGAGCTTCAGTTAATGTTCACTTCAAACATCAGAATAAGAAAAATTGTGATCTCAAAGTATGACTTTCACTGTGGCATGGGTGTTGGTGCCAAATGGTTTGAGTATTTCAGAAACTGCTGATCTCCTGGGATTTACACACAACAGTCTCTAGAGTTTACACATCCATCCATCCATTATCTGTAGCTGCTTATCCTGTTCTACAGGGTCGCAGGCAAGTTGGAGCATATCTTAGCTGACTATGGGCAAAAGGCGGGGTACACCCTGGACAAGTCACCAGGTTATCGCAGGGCTGACACAGAGACAACAACCATTCACACTCATATGCACACCTATGGTCAATTTAGAGCCACCAATTAACCTGCATTTCTTTGGATTGTGGGGGAAAGCAAAGCACCCAGAGGAAACCCGGGCAGATATGGGGAGAACATGCAAATTCCACACAGAAAGGCCCTCGGCAGCCGCTCGGCTTGAACCCAGGACCTTCTTGCTGTGAGGTGACAGTACTAACCACTACACCACTGTGCCACCCCAAGTTTACACAGAATAGTGTGGAAAAAAACATTGAGTGAATGAGCAACAGTTCTGTGAGTGGAAACAAATGCCTTATTGATCAGAGAGGTCAGAAAAAAAATGGCCAGATTGGTTCAAGCTGCCAGGAAGGATATAGTAACTCATTTAATCACTCTTTACAACCATGGTGAGCAGAAAAGCATCTCAGCACACAACAGCAGAAGATCACATTGGGTTCCACTCCTGCCAGCCAAGAACAGGAATCTTAGAATCAATAAAAGTTCCTATGAAAGTAGCTAGTGAGTGTATACTGGGGAAAAATATTATTCTGACCTTTAGTAAAGTGTACATTTTGTTGCTTGTCTAGTCACTTTAAATATGTTTTTGGCTCAGCAAAAATTGCTAATAATAATAAGCTAATTTAAAATGCATATTCCAATCAATTAAAGTCAATTATTAAATAATTAAACCTGTGCTGCTTGAGGCTCCTACTGTGTATGCCCAATGTTGTTTGCCATTAAGGCGGCCATTTTTTCCACCATTGCACATTGTTCCTGCAGTAGAGACGTGGCTGCTGAACTTTAAACTGATTTAATTTTGAATCTTATGAAAGGGTTGTTTTCAATATTCAAATATTTAATGTTGTTTTGTGTTTATTTTTAAGCCTAAGGCTCTTGTGGTATGAAATGTTTTGCAAGGATTTCAAGAAATTTCCTTCAGTTCATTCTCAGTCAGTAAATCGACTGAGAACACCCCAACTACAAACATGGACACCTCAAACTAAAACTCCCAAGTCTCACAGCGCCCTGAGTCTCCCGATTATTGAACTCAGCTGATACACTTTTGCCTAATCACCACTCTCCCCATTTAAGCCTCTCATACGTGTCACTTCAGTGTGAAATATTGTTCTGCTCATTTCAATACATCCCAAGCCCTGTTTCTCTGACTGCCTATTGTTCTCTGACTTTTTTCATGCCCTTTCTTGTTTTCGCCCTTTGTCTCGTCTCTACCAAGTTGTTCGCCGATCGCTCGGCCCTCACTAGTCTCCGACCATGATTTCTGTCTCTTGTTTTGGCTTCATTTACAGTTTGTTTCTTGTCTTCTTCTGCACATACATCCGTAAGTGCCTGCATTCTAACAGGATACTTCGCCACCATGGATGTAGCGGAGGAAGCGAAACAGACTGTGCTTAATGCTTAGGGATGCCTTCTAGGAGAACATCAGCAGATGCTAGCAGACCTCAACACATGGATGGCACAACTAGCTTCTGTGATGTCACAGGCCCTCCTAGTGCATCCCGAAGCTTCTCCAAGCCCTGCACTGCAACTTCCAGCTCCAGAAAGATTCACTGGGGCCATGAATGCATGTAAGGGTTTCCTGTTACAGTGCTCCATGTATCTTGCTACTATGCCTCACCTGTCTGATGAACATAAAATTGTGAAGTTCCTCTCCTTTCTCACGGGCAAAGCACTCCGATGGAACCAAGAAGAGGAGCAAATAAAGTCTTATGAGCAGTTTCTCACCCAATTTAAGAGGGTCTTTGACCATGAACCTGAGAGAATTGAAGTAGGAGAAAGTCTTCTCAACATTTCTCAAGGTTCCTGGAGCATGGCTGAATATGCTCTGGACTTCAGGACACTGGCCACAACCAGTGGGTGGAATGATTCAGCTCTGAATGCTGCTTTCCATCAAGGCCTGCGTCCTGAAATCCTCAGCAAGCTCACCTGCAAAGATGAACAGTACATGCTGGACTCATCCATTAACTAAGCTATTTGCCTGGATCATCTATTGACATACTGCCCCTCCATTCAGGAAAGTCTTCAACTGGTTCAGTCATCCAACAGCAGTTCACCCATGGAAGTGTCACATGCTTGACTGTCATGGTCTGAACATCTCAGGAGGAAACAGGAAGGCTTATGCTTTTACTGTGGGAGTGCCAAACACCAGCTCAAGCAGTGTACCATCCACCCATCCTGTACAGCAGCCCCAGCATGAACTGTGAGTCTAGCACAAACTTTTAATTCAAAATCATTTAAGGTTCCTGTACTGTGAAAGTTGGCAGATGCCACACATGCACTTTCTGCTTTTATCGACTCAAAAGCAGAGCAGAACTTTGTCAATGACTCAGTTACCCAGCAGTTTAACCTGCCAACCACCCTATTCCAAAGTGCACTCAGCATCCAAGCTATTGATGGAGGACCCATAGGACAGGCTTTTGTCACTAGGCACACCACTTCCCTTCACATCTAGGTGGGGGCATTATATTCAGAACTCATCTCTCTCTATGTCACCACTACAGAGAACCATGACATTGTCCTCAGTTACCCTTGGCTACAACTTCACAACCCCTTGCTCTCCTGGCCAAATAAAGAAATACTCCAGTGGTCACCAGCCTGCTTCCAAAGTTGCATAGATTGACCACAAGTCAACATTTCATCAACTTTGGTGGAAAGCCCTTAACCTGATTCTCTTGACAATGTCCCTGAGTGCTACCTTGACATCAAGGAAGTGTTTAGCAAGGGAAAAGCCTATGGGTTACCAGCTCATTGTCCATATGACTGCACAATCAACTTGCTGCCAGGTATGTCACCACCGTGGGGCTGCATTTACCCACTCTCCAAGAAGGAGCATGCAGCTATGGAAGAATATATTCAGGGGGCTTTCAAACAGGCTACATCCAACCTTCTAGATCTCCAGCCTCGGTGTAATTCTTATTTGTGGAGAAACAGGGTGGTGGTCTCTGGCCCAGCATCGACTATAGAGGGCTTAATCAAGTCTCAATGAAGTATCCATATACTCTTCCACTGGTTCCGGCAGCTTTGGAACAACTCAGGTCTGTGAAAATCTTTTCCAAGCTCAACTTATGCAGCACTTATAATCTCATAAGAGTCAAAAGGGGTGATGAGTGGAAGACCACCTTCAGCACTACCAGCAGTCACTTTGAATACCGGGTAATGCCGTATGGCCTTTCTTCAGCACCTAGCATGTTCCAGTGTCTAATAAATGATGCTCTATGGGACATGCTAGGCAAATACGCCATTGCATATATTGATGATATCCTCATCTACTCTCCAGACGAAGCAACCCACATGGATCACGTTCGAACTGTTCTCATTTGCCTGCTCAAGAACCACCTGCATGTCAAAGCAGAGAAATGTGAATTCCATCAGAGACATATCTCTTTCTTAGGTTATGTCATCAATGCTGAAGGGGTTAGCATGAACTCATCCAAGGTTTCAGAGGTCACATCCTGGCCCACTCCCAAGTCCATCAAAGACCTCCAACATTTCCTGGGCTTCGACAACTTCTATCACCACTTCATTAGGGGTTTCAGCATGGTCACCACTCCCTTAACTGCCTTGCTCAAGAAGGGTCCCAAGAGGCTCCAGTGGAAGCCCGCAGTGGAAGAGGCCTTCAAACGTTTGAAGCAAGCTTTCACTTCTGCTGCAATATTGCAGCACCCCGACCTGTTGAAAGCTTTCATCCTAGAGGTTGATGCATCAGATACCAGGGTAGGTGCCATCTTGTCACAATGTCTTGGGGAGAAATTAAGAACTCACCCTGGAGCCTTCTTTTCCAGGAAAATCATCTGCTGAAAGGAATTATGACATGGGGAACAGAGAGTTGCTTGCCATAAAATTAGTCCTTGAAGAATGGTGACACTGGTTAAAGGGAGCTACTCATCCATTTATCATCCTCATGGACCATAAAAACCTGGAATACCTCAGAAAAGCAAAGAGATTTAAACCCATGCCAGGCCAGGTGGACCCTTTTTTCATGCGTTTTGATTTCACCATATCTTTCTGCCCAGGCTCCAAGAACACTAAGGCTGATGCACTTTGCCACACCTCATCAAGACACTGTCACACACTCCATTCTCCCTCAGCAGTGCTTTGTACAGTCCATCACCTAAAACCTAGATAAAGAGATAAGGAACTCACAACCTCTTACCCTACTCCACAGCCTCCCACCAGGACCATTGTATGTACCAAAGCACCTCAGAGATAAACTTATCACATGAGCTCATGCATCTCCTGCCACTGGACACCCTGGCAGCCAATGCACCCACCAGTTTTTAAAGAACAAGTATTGGTGGGAGAGCATGATCACTGATATCAACCACTTCATCACTTCCTGCTCCATGTGTGCCCAAGCTAAAGTTCCCAGAACTCCACCAGCAAGCAAACTCTGTCCAATCCCTGTACCCCAGAGACCCTGGTCACACATAGCCATTGACTTCATCACCAACCTTCCCCCCCTCTTAGGGTAGCACCACCATAATGGTGATCATTGACTGCTTCTCAAAAGCGCTAAGACTTTTCCCATTACCTGGCATCCCCACAGCATATCAAACCACAGAAGTACTATTTCAGCATGTCTTCAGATACTATGGCCTGCCTGAGGACATTGTCAGCGATCAAGGCCCTCAGTTCATCTCACGCTTCTGGACATGTTTTATGGAGAGACTAGGGTTATCTGTGAGTCTCACATCTGGATAGCATCCTCAATCTAATGGCCAAGTGGAAAGAGACAATCAAGAAATTGGCTGCTTCTTAAGGATTTTCTGCATGCATAACTAGGGGGACTGGACATGGTTCCTCCCATGGACTGAGTATGCACAAAATTCCCTTAAACACTCCACAATGCAATTGACTCCATTCCAGTGCATACTCAGCTACCAGTCACCTTTGTTCCCCTGGGATGACATGCCCAGCCAAGTACAGTTAGTAGAGGATTGGTTTTCTCACAGCCAGACAATATGGGAAGAGGTCCACCAACGTCTTGAAACAGTCAATGCCTGATATAAGGAGTATGCAGATACACATCGGGCAAACAATCCAGACTTTTCACCAGGCAACAGAGTATGGGTGGCAACAAGGAACCTAAGGGAACCCAACATTTGTAAAAAGCTCCAGCCACGATACATTGGACCATTCAAGGTCCTTCGTCTGATTAATGAGGTCTTGTACTGTTTGGCGGTTTGGAACTCCCCCCTCACAGCAGGTTAGCACCCACATTTCATGTCTCCAGTCTAAAACCTGCCATCACAAGGCCCCTTGCTGAGAACACACTGGTTCAGGAGAATCCAGCTCTAGACATTGAGGAAGAACCTGTCTATCAGGTAAATAAGATCCTCAACTCCAGATGAAGAGGAGGACAAATTGAGTACCTGGTAGACTGGGAGGGTTATGGCCCTGAAGAACAGGGCTGGGTCACCGCCAAACACATCTTAGACCCACTGCTCACACAAGAATTCCATACTCAACACCCTGACAAACCAGCACCCAGAGGTAGGGGTCGTCCCAAGAAGACTGTAGCTCCCAGAGGGAGCTCCTTGGGGGGAGGGGTCTGTCAGTAAATCAGCTGAGAATGCCCTGACAAACATGGACACCTCAAACTACAACTCCCAAGTCTCACAGCGCCGTCTGTCTCCCAATTATTGAACTCAGCTGACACTCATTTCCCTAATCACCACTCTCCCCATTTAAGCCTCTCACACATGCCACTCAGTGCGAAGTATCGTTCTGCTCATTTCAGTACAAGCCTTGTTTGAGTACAAGCCATGTTTCTCTGACTGCCTATCATGCTCTGACTCTTTTCTTGCCCTTTCTCGTTTTCGCCCTTTGCCTCGTCTCTACCAAGTTGTTCGCAGATCGGCCAACCCTCATTAGTCTCTGACCACAATTTCTGCCTCTCGTATTGGCTTTGTTTACAGTTTGTTTCTCGATTTCTTCTGCACATACATCCCTAAGTGCCTGCATTCTGACACTCTCGTTGTGTTTTTCAGTGAGTTGTACAGTATGTGTGCGCATGACTTGGTTCAGTAGTTATGATGTGTTCTACAAATTACAGTTTCATATTAATGTGCTTATTCAAATTCATTATAATTTCTATTGTGAAAACTATTTCAGTGGCATCTGTTGGGAGAATGTACAACATAAATTAATTGAATAACTTGTGTGATTGTTGATATGGCATTTGAAGTTTTCTGTAAGGTGATTAGGGATGAGCGAGTACAGTTGTATCTGTTATAAATTATCTGTATCCGTATCTGTACTCGGAGTGGGTGGGGCATAACCTGGAAGTTGGTGGGATTTGATCCAGACATGGGCGGGGCTTAACCCGGAAGTGGGTCTGGTTGTCTTGAAATGGGCGGGGCTTTAACCAGTATGTTATTTTAAGCATGCAATTGATATGGGTTGATCAGAAATTGTTATATTTATTGCTGATTAGAAAACTATTTACAGGACAGCATCAGCATTGAGCTTCAGATCAATGGTTTTGATCACGATAGCAAACGAACTATTTACAGAACAAGTTTTGCAACAATGAATACAACACATGCGGTTGCAATTATGAAATGAAATGTAATGAACAAGAGTTTTCATACTCAACATAACTTTCTTTTTTTAACTTTTAATTTTTTTTATGATCCGTGTGATTTTTTTTTGTTGTTCTTCTTTGAAATTTTTTTTATTTCCACACTAGGTAGGTGTGTGTGTGTGCGAGAGAGAGAGTAAGAGAGAGACAGAGAGCTGTTCTCTGTGTGAGTGACTAGAGCGGTCTGTGTAGGGGAGTTGCGCTGTGACGCTGTGTGAGGATTTTCATTCAGTCTGAGCACAGATATTGACTCATATTACTCGTATGATACTCGTACTCGGCAAAAGTGCTTTATCCATACCGGATGCTCATTTCAGCCGAGTATCTGGCTCAACTCGAGTGCCTAATATCATTAAATGATTCAAAGAATCTGGAGGAATAAAGGGCAAGGGCACAAACCTAAGCTGATCACCTGTGATCTCCGATCCCTCAGACGGCACTGCATCAAGAACCATCATTCATCTATAACTTATATAACCACATGGGCTCAGGATTACTTTGGCAAACTTTTGTCAAGCATGACAATGAAGTTAAGTCCACAAATGCCAGTTAAAACTTTACTGTGCAAAAAGGAAGCCTTATGTTAACTGTGTCCAGAAGCGTCATTGACTTCTCTGGCCTTTGAGGTATCTGGGATGGACCATCACACAGTGGAAATGTGTATTGTGGTCAGACAAATCAGTATTCCAGGCCTTATTTGGAACAAATGAATGTCATGTGCTCTGGAGCAAAGACAAAAAGGACCATCCAGACTGTTACCAGCAAAAAATCCAGGGTCTGTCATGGTATGGGGTTGTGTCCATGCCCTTAGCAAAGGTAACTTAGACTTCTGTGATGACAGCAGTAATGCGGAAAAGTATATTGAGATTTTGGCGCAACATATTCTGCCTTCAGTACGGCAGCTTTTCCTGGGAGATTTCAACAAGACAATACAAAACCACATTCTGCACATATTACAAAGGCATGACTGTGGAAGAAGAGGGTGCCTGTACCCTCTGTCTCCAATAGAGAATGTGTGGCGAATTTTGAAATGAAAAATTTGACAATGATGACCCCGTACTGTTGCATACCTTAAGACCTGTTTGCAGGAACAATGGGTCAAAACAATACAGTGTTGTGAGAAGGAATGGTATAAAGTGGCAAATGCTTTACTGTCCCAACTTTTTTTTTAAATGTGTTGCAAGAATCAAAATTGAAATGGGTTCATTTTGAAAAATAAATAAAAACAAAAAGAATCATGAGATGAAACATAAAATAATGTGCTTTTGTATTATTTTGAATGCAGTACAGGTCAAAAATTATCTCCAAATCATTATTTTCGACTCTGTAGAACAGGATAAAGCAGCTACAGATAATGAGATGGGAGATGAGATTTTAATTTCAATTTCAACATACTGTCCCAAATTATTCTGATTTGGGGTTGAGAGGTAAAAATGTTCGCCCAACCCCAAACCATAATGATTGGATTTTGTACTTTATTTCTGTACTTGTATGATCATCACAAAAATTTCAACTTATAGCCTTGTTTTACCTTTATTTAGTATTGTACAGAAGAGCTCAAGCATCTCTACGGCTTTAACATCATATTTACTTGTACAGATCCCATCAACATTAAACCATGAGATAAATAATCATGTGCATATCTACAAGCTAAATGGCTGATCTATTAACTGTAAGAAATCATGGATGAACGTCCTCTACAGATCCACTTTAACCATAACTCACTGCTAAAATGACAGCTAGTTGTTAACATTACAACGCCGAGACCTGATCCATGAGGAGAGGAGCATGCTACCGATACATATGAACAGGGCTCATTCATCACACTTTAGCATATGACAGGAGCACCACCCCATCAGTGGATCCATGACACCCCACCAAGGTGAGTGGGTTCCTCTAAATGATATCTCTGTTCAACCTGTGTGTGGTGCTAGAGTTTTAATTTTACATTTATTGGTTTGTCAGTGGATTGTGACTGATGGTTCACTGTGATGTGTAAAGGTTCAGGTTCCAGCAGGACAATGACCCTAAACATTCTGCTAAAGCTACACTGGAGTGGTTTAAAGGGAAACATTTAAATGTCTTGGAATGGCCGAGTCAAAGCCCAGACCTC